>VOQJ01011925.1:83459-94000 GCA_015052665.1 Apistogramma diplotaenia | reverse complement strand
GCCCTCAGTTGCTTTCTGATGGGCTCTGTGCCAGCAGTAGGTTGCATAAACACCTCTTTCACATCTCCATGTCATCATAGTTGGATTTTGCTTTCAGTTCTGCAGTTTTGCTGCCTTTAATCCCACTGCCCGCCTCTGCTTCTGGAAGTTTTCTTTGACACGCCTCCATGAGCTCACTGCGAGTCCGCCTGCGCGTGTCTGCAAAAGCTTTTCCTAATGGTGAAAAAAAAAAAAAAGAACAAAAACATGTGGAAAAGTTGCATTAGGATTTATTTTAGGAGCTCTGAGTTTAATGAGGCTCAGCTGACCGGCTGCTCTGGATTGTTACATAATAACGTTTTCTTATTTCTTTTGTTGAGGAGAGCCACGGCCCCCAAAAAACAAATCGCTATAAATGTATTGTAATATGGCTACATCTATTGCAAAACCTTTAATAAGCAATATGCACTCCTGGGCCATTTAGTTAGGTGATTGCCTAGAATCGCCTAATCACTAAAAATCAGCCAATCACAGGGCAGCAACTGGGGAAGAAAGGTGATTTAGGTAACTGAATGTTGGTGCCAGACGTGCTCCTCTGAGTCTTTCAGAAACTGCTGATCTGCTGGGATTTTCCCACACAACCACCTCTGGGGTTTACATTGAATGGTCAGAAAAAGAGGAAATATCCAGTGAGCGGCGGTTCTCTGCAGCTGTAACTCAGATGACCACTCATTAGAACCAGAAGGACATCTCTGCACACACAGCGTGTTGGCTCTTGAAGCAGATGAGCTACGGCAGCAGAAGAACACACCGAGTGCCATTACTGTCAGCTAAGAGCAGGAAACTTACAGTCTTGTGTTTCTGATGATATTTCATGCTTTTTTTTTCTGTTTTTTGTGGTTTTGATGCCACATGTTTCAGATTTGGGGATCCCGCTGAGCCGTGACAGCCGTCTAATAAGATGATTTTTTCTTTTACACGTTCTACCAGTAGCTGTATTCTCTCTAGCCTGTCTAGGCTGTCCTGCCTTAATAACTGCACAAAATGATCGGGGTAAGTGGTGAGATTGCACATCACACATCTGCCAAACCCTGACGGGACGCATGCGCGTAAGTTACCCTCAGATAAAAGCTGCGACACTGATGAAACATGACATCGGCAAAAGAAGGAAAGGAAAGAGATCGTTTTAGTGATTTATTGCACATCATATTGGTATGAACAAATCTGTGCCAGCTGAATCAGTCGCACAGTGACTTTCCAGAGGTCACATTTGTCACAGAACTTAAACGGCCTCACGCACTGCCAAGCTCTTGAACATCTCCGGTCCATCGAAGAATTCATTTCAATACTGGAGACATGAGAATATTCGTATCTCTGTTTCATTCAGTGGGCAGCAACCGATGTCTATGTCAGCAAAGGATAAATGTGAACGGTGGTAAATACGCGTCTTCGTTTTCTTGCCGTAAGCTAGGTGCCTGTGCGATGAATGAGAAGCTAGGGTGCAGTTAGCTTAGCATTAACACTTGAAGCAAAACAGCTGGCTCTGGTTCAGTTTGGTTTTTTTTTTATGAACCGAAAACCTTGAAAATACTCATAGCATTAAAAAAACATTCAACTTCCATTAAATACAATGTGTGTGCGTTAGTGTTTCTGTGATTTAAAGAACATTCATTCACAAAATACACATTTTCCGAGACACCGGCCTTCATGTATAAAACACATGAGGCCTTCGATGAACCGCTGGCTTTTCTGCTGTTCAAAGCTGCGACAGGTTAAAGACAAAGGTTAAAGATTTTCGCTGCTAATTTGCAGCCAAAGCTGTGCTCCTTTACACGAAATTTTCACTTTCTAAACTTAAAAAAAAAAAGTCACAGTTTGTGTCGTGGCAGGTGTGGGCCGTGACCAGGTGATGAGTCACCGGCTGCAGCCGTCAGTGAGAAGGCCTTTTCGGCTTTGAGCTGGGATCCTCCGATGTTTTGATCCTCAACTATCAGTAGTTGTCGTGATTGGGTCGAGGAGGGGGCCGCGATGGTGGTGGCGCTCTGGACGGAGCCGGGCCCTGAGGTGGGGGCGGCAGGGAGCCAGAAGGAGATGGAGGTGCTGTGAGGGAGTTGATGTTGGTTGAGGGAAGGGCTCTGTTGGGAGGGGGTGTGTACATGGGGGAGCTGGTGGAGCATGGCGGAGGAGTGGATGGCAGGGGAGGAAGGGTCGAAGTTGGAGAGGGGGGCAAATGGGAGAGCTCATTGCCTTCTGACAGGCGACGCTGGTAACTGTGGGGCAAAGTGTAGACAGGGGTGGCCGGATGGTTGTAGATGGGATAGCGAGGAGCAGGGTAGGATTTACTCCGGGTGAAGTTTATGCACCTGCCCTGTAACGAGAGCACAGAAGTGTTCACGGCTTATTAGAGATGCTTGTTTTTGTTTAGTACACAAACTGTGAAACGAGAGACATGAAGAAAAGAAAACCGCAGTGAATAAAAGTCCTGCATCTCCTGCAGGTTTGGAGCTCTCAGATGGAAAGAGGAAATTCCAACATTAGTTAGTGTCATGGAAGAAAACAGCATTCCTGACAGGCGAGCCGTGCTGACGCTGGAAGCTGAAGGAGGCAGGCAGCATCTACTCTTAATGGCTTCTGCAGATGATGAAAGTGTTGCTCCAGACAATGCTGCAGTTGTTTTCACGTTTGTCTACTCCCTGTGCCACTTGACAGTTTCCTTGAAGTCAGAATTGCTGCACTTGAAGCAGCTTTGAATTAAAAAATACAGTTCGTTGTATAACTGCAGTTAATGCCATGCAGATAAGATTCGAGGTTAGTTTCCATCTACATTCCTTCTTTTTTAATCCTGAACTTCAAACATCCCTCATTCCTGTTTTCCAAAGATAATAAATTCAGACTCTTAAACGTCTTCCTGCCACAAGCTGAAATAGCTGCTTCACAAATCTCCTTTTATTATTCCAACATGTGCTCATCTTACAGAGGTTAAAGTGTCGCTTTTTTAGTATCTCGTGGCTCACCTTGTCTCCAGGATAAGGTCGCATTACAGACACTCTGTCGTAGCCTTTTCTCAGAAATACACACAGAGCGTCCAGTTTGCCCTAAAGGAGGATGATGAAAAAGAGAGCAAATAAAACACGGATGCCATTAAAACGATCTCTGATCCACAACTAATCTGAAGCACTTTTACTCCAGATGCATCTGAGTTACTGGGTTTTTTCTTTTGATAAAGAGGCAGATAAAGAATGAATAGAAATAACGCCCTCTCAACAAATTCCATATTCTGGGGTTAGCTCGGTGCATGTCTGGTTCCTATTACCATCCATTGAGCTGACTAATATGTGAGGAAACCAATTGTATTAACTGTTTCCTGGTCATACATAAATCACAGAAACGCTAAAAATAAGTCTTTTTTTTTTCCTACGCTGGACGACATTTGTAAGGAAGAGTCTTACATGTCAAAGACGAACATGTGGAATCGCTATTAAGTACATATTACATGTGTGATCCATGCCTTAGAATGCATTTCATGGCAGTGATACATCTCTGTGTCAAGGCCGTGAGATTTATCACGATAGAAAGCTGTGGGAAAAGCCAGCGAGCAGAGCTGAGCTGCAATTTCTTGTCAAAACAAGAAAGTTAATACTTTATTTATTTAACCTTTATTTAACCAGAAAGTAAAACTCTTGATATTAAGAATCTCTTTTGTGACGGTGCTACTCATGACTAGCATGACTAACTTGTTGTGAAAGCCAGGCTAGAACATGCACACTGCAGGGCCCTGCACAAAAACTGCTAAACAGATGGACTGTGGGGTAAAGTGAAAAACTGGAGCACCTTGATGGGAGAGTACCACTTCTGGGGTTGGAGAGATTTGTGCGTGTTGTAGTAAGGCCGCAGTGGAGGAGGATCAAACTCCTGCGAGGGCAACACAACACGAGCGTTTTTAGCCTTTTCCAGTTTGGCTCCTTCTTCAGTCGATCCTTTGTCCCCCCAACGAACCTGAAAAGAAAGACAAGCTTTTGTGTTTCAGACAGCCGTGTCAGACTGGCTCTAGTATGGGGCCTCCAATGGTCTCCAAAGGTGGTTAAGAACCTCCGTGTCTCAGACAGAGAACGCATCAAGGACAGAAGATAAATAAGGATTTTGTTAAGCGACTCTACTGGAGAAAAAGAGGGAAAGGTTGCACTCAGGTTGTGATCTTGGATAACTAATGAGAGCCGAGCCAATAAAATCACATCCACTGGATTCTAGTTTTACCACTTACCTGTGTGTCAGGCTAAGAGAATGCAACTGCTGTAAGTGATGTTTATGTTTGAACTAATATGCTGTGTTTCTTTTTGCATAGAGAAAAAAAAAACCCTTTCTTTTCTTGTGCATTCAGATGTTTGCAGCATGTCTGTGTGGGTTTTAATTAAAGCCAGTCCGCTGAAGTCCACGACTAAAGTTTAGCTCCTTCGGTCCTGGGTTTAATTGTTTCAATTTTCGACACAAGTTTTAAATGTAGAATTTATTCCTAAACTTTTGGAGCGGGCATAAATCGTTCACTTTAAAACAAATTTGACAAAAAATCTTAAGAGTTTGACAGACACGATTTGCGTTGTCAAAGGTGAAGAATGAGTTTTGTTGTCTTTTTTTATTTCCTGACACGATTACTTTGATTCCACCAATAAAAGCTAAAAGGGACTCGGCACATGGAGGGTGAAAGCAGCCTTGAAAGTTCATTACTCAAATTCTCTCCCTTTCAGCTGCAGCAGACGCGCCACCAAAGCTTTAACTTGGCAGAAAAGGCACATAAATGAAGCTGCGAATACTTTCCATAGCTGGTTTTGGAAGCGGTGCCGCTTCGATGCAAGTTCACAGCAAAGACTCCTGAGACTGCACAACCAGTCTGTAAAAAAACATCACACTGAGTGGGTGACTACTGTCTCGCTGACCTTATCCTCCCAAACCACGCACACATCTGGTCCTCCCTAGTTTGCAGATAATTCCTGTCCTCCTCCTCGCTTCAGGTATCGGCTTACTCTGGAATCAGCCTCCTTCCTCTTATCTCATCACTCTGGCCCTGTGCTTTTCTTACCGCTGCTCACAACCAAATCACCCGAGCTCACACTTTTCAATCCTTGGAGCACTTGTGCCGACCTTGCACTTTATTGCCTCGTCTTAACTCTCCCTGGCTCTCGGAAGACGGTCGCGACAGCAAAGTGACTCAGTGCCGTCCGGCGTGGATTTGCACACTCATCTCTTTTAAACACTGAGTCGCTTCCTGTTGTCCTGTGTGTTCCTGCTGCACTACTGTTTGATCTCGTTCCCATCGTTCAGTGTTTAATCTCAGGCAGCTGAGTGCCAGAGTAACGTTTGCCACGTGTAGATCTGTGAGGCTGGAACCGGTCAACATGTATGTGTAATTGAATTAGAACATTTTCTCTTGTATTTAACAGATGCTGAGCAATGTAAAAATGCAGCAGAGAGTTTAGATGAAGGTTTTTATTCTTTCTGTTGATTTTAGGCCAAAATGAAAGTAAAATAGTTTGATTTTACTGTATATTTATCTATAAAGGCAGCCAGGCAAAAGCCAAAGCCTCTGGAGGAAATGACATAAATCCTACATGAAAATCATGCAGTCTAGCACACAAGCAGGCAGCAAGATCAAACAGCTGAACAAGAGCATCAGCAATGAGAGGATGAGGATGAAGGACGTGCAGGTGACGATAGTGGGCTGGGAAACAACAGCATCTGTAAGTGTGTTGCCATGACTCCAGGGTTTATTGTTTTTTTGGATTCCTGTTTTGTTTTCTTTGTATTCCAACAGAAGGTGAGTCTCAGTTCTGTTATCATTGTCATTTAGTAGTGTTAGTGGCAGTAGCATCCTGATTGTGTTTCCATGTTTGCGCCGTGGTCCCTCTGTGGTCCCTCGTTACGTCGTAGTATTCCTGTCAGATTTGCTTTTTTCCTGTTTTACTTTGAAGGTTAGTTTTCTTTGTTTTTTTGTATTCATTTGGATTCCTGTCTGACCTCCCCCATGATCCCCGTCTGGTTTCCACCTGTCGCTGTCTTGTTTTTCTCCCGTGTCTAACTCCCAGTCAGCCTTTAGTGTGTGCGTCCACATATTGTCCCAGCCTGCCCTCTGCTTCCATGCTATGAAACAAGGATATCTTTCCCTGATCTTTTGTTCACTTACCCCGACACTGACAATCAGGATAAGAAGGAAGTGTGTTATCAGCTTGCACTCCATGAATGTGTGAGTGCCCCAAACGTTTTGGTAAGTAAGACCAGAGAAGAGTTACTTTATTAATAAAATTGAGACACAGGAGAATCTGCTGGATTTTATTCAATTAAATGCATTTTTAAACGTGTATGAGACAGCTTTACTTTTTAGTCCTTCAGCTGCAGCCGCATTGGTATTTAATGAGCTCACAAAGAAATTTGATTAGATCTAGTCTACACGCGTATCTGACTCCATAATCACAAACAGGTGTCCTGTTTTACGAGATACGTCAGTTAAATAAAAGACATTTTTAAAAATATATACTTTTCTTCGGGTGTGGCTGCATTGGTGCCATATTGGTTCATTTCTGAGTATGACTAATGTATGATTTAGTACGTTTGCATGATAATTATTACATAATGATCTATTAGCAGTTTGCTTTCTGGGTTACCTCCATTCTCTTGATGCCCCCAACTCCACGGCCTCCGTAGTACGAGGCGTCTACTGTGGGCCACCTCTTCTTCGGAAAACCATCCTCATCATCCTACAGAAAAAAAACATGTGTGCATCATCTGTAAGAAAGGGAAATTTAATTAAAAAAAAAAAAACACTTACAGAAATGTCTTCTATCATTGGCGGAGGTGGCTCGTGAATGACCTGCAAACAATAAAATGTGATTGGTTGGGGGGGGTTTTTCCACATGCAAAGGGCAACTACCTGTTTTGTGGGATAAATTTCGTTAAGCTGTAAGGTTTTCATTATCATACCACAGTGCAGCAGAGAGGCCAAAACCACCACAGCAGAGCGATGGTCAGCAGGAGCAGCAGGATGAGAAGAGCGATGGCCACAAAGGTCCCGTCAGACTACAAATAAAAGGACAGTCACCAACAGAGGAATTCACTGCATCCGCTAATGAACTGCAGCACACTGTGGCAGTGGGTCAAGTTGCTTAACCTGCAGACTTGTGCGCTGGATGACAAATATCTGTGATGTTAGGTCATAATGTGCTAATTTTTAGTCAAACATACTTTTAGCCATTAGGTAATGTGTGAGAGGGTGTGTTTTTGGTCCCTCCTGGTTTCCATTATACTTACACAAGCAACTGCAGTGATTGTGACAGAGCTCGATATGAAGCTCAGGCCATTGTTCATGCTGACGTGGAGGGTGGCAGACCTGTGGTCAGAGAGTAAATGAGAGGGCCTCAGGCTGTATATCCAGTGCCCCCCTCATAGATGTTGATTGCAATGATAAAAAGTTTGCTGCTTACACTTTTATAAGTGCAGTGATGTGGCTCATCAAATTCTGCTGTTGACATGACATTACTGTTTAAATCTTCTCTAATTTAACACAGACAGTAACTTACGTTCCGTCTTTTTCCAGAACAGGAGCCGGGCACAAAAGGTAGGTATCTCTCACCACCAGAGGTCTTTTCACTGTGGAAAATGAATTAACATAAGAATTTGTGTTTTAACACGGCACACCGCGAAGCAAACCACAGATTGGGTGAGTATCTGTTGATGAAAGAGAAGTCTGTGAGTGATGCAAAGGAAAAGTGCGCTTCACTTTTCTCTTGGCATCCTGAAACTTCAGAAGATTCAAGCCTCAAAATATCTTTTTTTCTGTTATTGAATTCCTGGACTTCCTGCTCTTATGGAAAATGAAGCAAATGAGCGAGGGCTGTGGTTTATTTACCCTGGCTGAGTGAGTGTCTAGAGTGTGCGAAGACAGTGCTCGTCTCTGATGAGATCCACATTCCCCTTTAGACATCGGAGACGCGGAAAGCGTTATACCAGCTGATTAAAAGTAGCGGGCGATTTCAGCAGGGTGAGGATTTACATCATTGTGGCCCACAAAGAGCCGCTGTCCTCCACCCAGCACAGTCCCTCCGTGGCCAAAAACAAATTTAGCACAGTGATGAAAAAGTTCTGAGCAATCCCGAAAATGTTATCTTCTGCCATTCTACAGTGTGCATCATTTAAAGGATTGCTCCTTCTTAGCTCTGCCGATTCACATATTTTTCTTACTGCAAACTCCAACCATAAGCTTGGAAAAATGATATCGCAAATGTGTAAATCTTTGCAGAAACAAAAGTACCTCGGAATTTAAAAATAGTTCAATGAGAAGAAAGTTGGAATGAAGCTCTATGAAAGTGATAGCACGGCAGAGTCGAGTAACAGAAGGGTTTGGCGGTTTAAATAAATAAAGTCAGCATAGATTATCAGTGGACACTCTGGAGGAGGTACTCACTCAGAGTAACGGTGTCATTGATGCGGAAGCTGCAGAGAACTTTCTGCACATCTCGGGCATGAAGGAAACCATTTCCCTTCACTACCACCTGGAAGGATTCTGAAGGACAGGCAGATCATGGAATAATGTAGAGTGAGTCTTAAGGAAGGCAAGCACTGACATGTCCATGCTACAGTATTGTTTGTTTTCTGATTTTAGCCCATAGTTAGGTGGTTAGTAGGCAATGTGATGACATCATAATATCTGATATAGATTAATAAAACAAACTTCAGGGGCCTAAGATGTACCTGTGTGCCAAGTTTGGTTACTGAACTCCTGATCATATGTAAGTACAATGTTGTGTGTATGCATCACGCTACCAGATTTGATGGGTTTTTTTACCTCCTTCACAGATGCTGGAGGGCTCTACAGCTAGAATTTCAATGCATGATCTCTTCAGGATCTGAAAGAGAAAATAATATCATAACAAGCTGAATTTAATATAAAATGAAGGATTCAATCAGGACTTTCCATCTCTATGAAGTCATCTTTGTATCTTGCAGTACCGAGTCAATGACCCCTTGCAGCGCTTGAAATCCATCATTCACAGGGAAGACGTGATCCTTGCTGTCAGCTATCGTTGAAAGCTGTCAAAATATATGTCTGTATGATTAATTATTTAGATTTAGATTAATTCATCTTCCAGGCTAACTGCTGACTACTAAACTTACCTGGGTTTCATTGAAGTCTTTTACTCCCACACAGTACACAGTGGCACCCAGTTGGCGCGCTCGGCCGGCCTGATAGAAAGTGAGACATGAAAACAAACAAACAAGAAACAATGTAATGATTAAAAACACTCTCTAAATCACATGAGAATTTGGGTTAAAATTTACAAACTACATCAGTTATATTATAATAATTGTTATGCAACTGGCAGCTGCTGGGATCATCTGGGAAGTGATGCACAGGAGGTCTCTTCCATAGACTGTATATGAAAGATGTACATAGTCACTGTGACGTCACCCATAGGTGTCGCCATCATAACAGCCCCCTAATGACCATTAAAGAGAATGCAGGTTTAAGGCACTTCCTAGTCCATCTTTCATATACAGTCTCTGGTTTCTATAGAGACAGACGGTATTTCTTAAGGTTCTCTAATGTTGTATCCCAGCAACACAGTGAGAAGAAAAACATGCAGAATGCTATTAAATAACAAAGTTTACGTTATGCTTCATAATAAAACAGGCTCGTGTCATTAGTTGCGCTTATATTAGGTTCAGACACGCCTTAATTAAGTGTGAACACGCTGATTCTGCTACCTCTCTTTGAGCCAGGTCGAACTGATTTTCTCTCAGTTCACCGTCCGTCAGGGCAATGATGACACTGGCTGTCCGGTAACCTACAGGACAGAAGGAACAGCTGTTAAAATGGTAAAACCAAATCTGTAAGAATCACTAAAGTGGAAAAAAAAAAGACATTTATGATGGATAGAGCAGCTGTGTGTCTGTTGACTCTACCACATGTCTGATTAGGAATAATATGAATTTTAATGATTGGGTAAAGACTTCACTATGATTAAGTGTTAAAAAAAAAGTCCCCTTACCATCTCCAGTCCCGTAGTATATTTGCTCGCTGGCCTGAGAGAGAAGTTTTGAGGCGTCAGTGGCTATAAACTTTAAATAGGCCTCATTTAGAGACTCAGATGCCATACTGTTGGGTAGGGTCAGGTTTTCATTGACTTAACAGATGACTTACCCTTTGAAATCCTTTGTCCATGAAGGTGTCTCCGCCTGGCTGCACCATACTCAGCTCCTGCAGTCCGGCCCGAATCTGATCTCTGATTATTGAAAAAAAAATATTGATCATAAAGAAATGACACAGCACGAGAGATTCAGCTGAAAGTGGAAATAACTATAATTATTTGTGGGTCTGTCTGTGTATGTGCCACCTGTCTTCTGTTAGAGGCATGAGAGTCCTTCCTTCTGTTGAAAATACAATAAAAGACATCCGCAGCTGAGGACTGGAAAAAAGCATCAGAGATGATGGTTATGTTTCATAAACCTTTATGTTGACCCCCCCCCCCCCCCCCCTTTCCTTTTTCCCACCCCCCCTTTTTTTTGGTCACACCAAT
>VOQJ01011925.1:55151-75259 GCA_015052665.1 Apistogramma diplotaenia | reverse complement strand
CCCCACCAAACTTTACACTTGCAGTCAGACAAGTACCATTGTCCTGGCAACTGCCAACAGATCAGCAGACAGAGAAGTGTGATTTCTCACTCCTGAGAACACGTCTCCACTGCTCTAGAGTCCTAGAGTCCATGCTTTACACGACTACATCTGACACTTTGCATTGTGCTTGGTGATCTAAGGCTTGGATGCAGCTGCTCAGCCATGGAAACCCATTCCATGAAGCTCTCTGTGCACTGTTCTTGAGCTGATCTGAAGGCCACATGAAGTTCGGAGGTCTGTAGCGACTCTGCAGAAAGTCGATGACATCTATGTGCCTCAACATCAGCTGGCCCTCCCCTGTGATTTTAGGTGGCCTACCACTACCACATGGCTGAGTTGCTGTTGTTGCTCAAAGGAAAGAGAACACACACATCCAAACAATTACCTGGGGTGCTGGATCGAAGAAAACTCAATAAGGAGGAAAAGAAGGGTCTGCACACTAAACAGCTCCTGGGAAAACTTTATTCCATTACGACGTTCAAAACGAGTAACGTTTCGGGCCGAAGTGCCCTTCTTCACACTTTGGTTGCTGTTGTTCCCAATCACTTCCACTTTGTTATAATGCCACTAACAGTTGACTTTCACAAATGTTTGTAGAAGCAGTCTGCATGTCCAGGTTCTTGGTTTGATACACCCGTGGCCACGGAAGTGACTGTAACACCTGAATTCAATGATTTGGATGAGTGAGCAAATACTTTTGGCAACATAGTCTATTATAATTGTAACTGGATAAAATATTAATGAAAAAATGCCCTCAATGACACATCACACACAAGTGCGTGAGATAACATTTCTAGCGTGGTAAAATTGACAAAATAGTGTCTTCAGATGGAGCAGAGATGTTTACAGCCTTCAGCGGGACACCTGAACCATAGGCAGCAAGAACCCTTGGTAGATTGTACGAAAGTGTCTGATAAGAAAAAAGTGGAAACCACTTATTGCAAAGCAAATAAATTGGTAGATATCATGCTCAAAAGTGGCTCCATCTGACAGCACAATCAAAATAAGTGACAGCATAGCAGATGACATAGAGGTTATTTTCTGCAGACATGCTGCGTCTTGAAATCTTTGACCTATGTCTGCTTTGGGCACAGAACGTTTGAAAACCGCTGCTTTAAAGTGTGTTCGTTGCCATGTGCAGCTTGGACATCCTGAAACTGTCAACGTCTAATTCAGAGTTTCCTTTCAGGCAGTCAGCGAGCCATTTTCCGTCAGGCGATGCGTCACTGGGAGAAACACACTTGTGTAACGTTCCTTGAAAGGACGACTGAAGAAAGCTACATTGTTTTTACTTACAGACCTTGCGGGTAAGTTGGGAGTGTCCAACCTTTTTCAAAGAAGTTTATCAACTCATGAGTTTGTTAGCAGAACTGCATGCCTTAGGAAAAAAATGCACACTGATATAAATAATAATGACTGGAGCTCTTCTAAGATTTACCAGATTTTTTTTGCTTCCACTGCTTTCCACTCAGAAACCATAAACTGTATATAAAAGATGGAAGCCTCAGGTTGTGGTTATTCAGTTATAGTTGTAGTTAACTTGCTAAAAACATTGATCGAGGGGGAACCAAATGATATGTGGACCTGAACAGTGTTGCTGGCTGGCAGGTGTTGCTCCTATGTGGGGAGAAGAGGTGGCGGCCCTCAGGCTATCTCTATAGGAAAAAACTGCGACAAGTTTGGCATCGTGGTGCATGAACTTGGCCACGTGATTGGCTTCTGGCATGAACACACACGTCCGGACCGTGACGAGCATGTAAGCATCATCAGGGACAACATTCAACAAGGTACTGCAGCATGATTTGAGGGTGATATGAATGAGTGGGAATGCTTTTGCTGATGCTGCAGATGTTTTTCTTTGCATTTATTCCATTGACTGTCTGTACATCTAAAGGGCAGGAGTATAACTTCCTGAAGATGGAACCAGGCGAAGTTGACTCACTGGGAGAGGTGTATGACTTTGGTAGCATCATGCATTACGCAAGGAACACATTTTCCAGGTTGGTGTTGCTTTCTTGTGGTTCAAATTTTACCTCCTAAAGTTAGTACTGTCTTAACGGGACTGCACAAATTTTTCTTTTCTTTTGTTCCCTAGACGTGTTTTTTTTTTTCTGAACATTCACACTTTGTTTTTAGCCTCATTCACATTAACAAGCAATTTAAAAGCTCACTTATGGCAGTTATTTATTACATACTGTTTAAATTCATGATTCTCTCTGCATATCTCTAAAGTGGAAACACACCAGCTTCCCTAACCCCGCATCATGCCATCATCACCAACTTTGCTTCTTGTTGTCTAACAGGGCTATTACCCTGACCTGGTGTATCTCCCTTGAGTCAGCGCTATTTAGCATGCTTCACAGGAATTGGGGGATTTGGTCCTGTATTGTTACAGAAATGATTCCACACTAGTCTCCTTTTTGTTTCCATCCCATGCATGTTGTTGCCCCTTTGAGTTTCTCTGTGTTTACCCCCATAACCGCATTGCAGGTCTGGGTCATGGAAGCATGCCAAGCTAAAAAAGGCCTGGCAGTTTCAGTCTTTGTCAAACAATTTGGGGTGGAGTGGCCTTTTACTCTGGCATTCAGGAGCGGGCTCCAGTGAGCCGGCTGGCACCGGCGAAAGGACCCATTCAGAGCGCTCTGTTTGCACATGCCTGTCATTCATGGGTGCATCACCATGGGAACTGCAGGGTGGGAGCTCTAAACTCAGTGTGAGATAATCACAATCAATGAATCAAGGTGTTAAATTGGAGGTAGATCATCTGTTGGGAAACGTTGCTGCTCCTCAGCCTTTTGGTGCTGCTGCTGATTACTGAGTGTTGGATTTGTTGTTGTGACTTTTCTGAAACAGAGGCATCTTCTTAGACACAATCTTGCCCCGTTATGATGTCAACGGAGTCAAGCCAACTATTGGACAGAGGACCAGGCTCAGTAAAGGAGACATTGCACAAGCCTGCAAACTCTACAAATGTGCAAGTAAGATACATTTGATGAAGAGGGGATATTCTCACCAACTGACCTGATCACACCTTGGCTTTATACTGTCATTATTTTCAAAGCAACTGTTCTGACTAAAGCTAAACCTTATCGCCAATTTCTCGACTCTTTCCAAACTGGAAACAAAAACAAAGCCTCGACTAAAAGGTTCAGGAAGTCTTACTTCATTTTAAATACAGCAGAAAACCATGGAACTGAAATCCAAGGCACTCCAGCTTCAGGTGAAATAATATTGTTTTAATCTCGGAGTCGGGGTGTGGTTTGTGAAGAAAAGATGGATGTGAAATAATTCAGGAACCGCAGTGGTCCCATATGACTGCTACTTGGAGCAGTACCTGGAGCTCATTTATAAGTTCTACTAATTTTGTGCTTGTGAGACGATCATGACTGAGCGTTAATAGTCTAAATAAATCAGTAAAAAACAAAAAAAACAATTATTTCACCTGTACCTGCCTCCCCAAAGAAGACTTATCAGATAAGCAGTCAGACTCATGCAGTGTTTCTTTCCTCTCATGAACTCCTCTTGCTCTCAGTTACTAGTTAAATGTAATGTAACTATTGTGACAGGGTGTGGGGACAGCCTGCAGGACAGTGCGGGAAACTTCTCCTCCCCTGGCTTCCCCAATGGATACTCGGCATATACTCACTGTGTCTGGAGGATTTCTGTCACTCCTGGAGAAAAGGTATGTATGGAGGCACGAACTCCAAGAAAGCATTACAAGAAGGTGTGGGGTTCAAACCTGTGGCCTTTCTCAGTGGAGTCTGCATGTTCTCCCTGTGTGGGTTTTGTTCACACACTCTGGAGTTTACCTCCCTGGTGTCCTTCTGTCTCCACCGTGTCTTAGATTGTTCTGAATTTTACTTCCATGGACCTCTTCAGGAGTCACTTGTGTTGGTACGACCACGTTGAAGTCCGAGACGGGTTCTGGCGGAAGGCTCCTCTCAAAGGTTTGTTTTATTTGCGTTTTTAACGTGAAGTTCTCACTGATAGGAAACACCATTATTTTCTTGTGCTCTCTGGCAGGGCGTTTTTGCGGGGACACACTTCCAGCTCAGATTATCTCGACCGACAGCCGACTGTGGATCGAATTCAGGAGCAGCAGCAGCTGGGTGGGCAAAGGATTTTCAGCTATTTATGAAGGTACGACATGCTGCTTTCTCATCCATTTCTGTTAACTGCAGATGTGCAACGTAGGAATATGAAAAGCAAGACTGTGATTGCAATCAACTGCCGTTCATGTCACTTCTCACCTCCTGTGCAGCCATCTGTGGAGGAGAGGTGAAGCGGGACAGCGGCCAGATCCAGTCGTCTAATTATCCCGATGAATACCAGTCCAACAAAGAGTGCGTGTGGAAAATCACAGTTGCAGAGGGTTTTGATGTTGGCCTCTCCTTTCAGTCATTTGAGGTAAAATTACCTCAGTTGTTGTTATTCATTTAAATAAAATTAAAAGGTGGTTCCTGCAGTGAGTGCTACATTTGGCACCAGAAGAGGAACGGCCACCCGGCTTTTTGGCTTGAAAACATTTTGTTTTAATGTGCAGTGGGCCATAAAATTATTATTCAAGTTGAAGTTTCTTTTTAAACTTAAATAATTACCTACTGTCGCTGTTCCTCTGGCAACTTTTTAATCGTTAAAAATTACACAGAGTAGCAGCAAGTAAACGACGTTTAAAAAGCAGCACCGCGGTCTTTATGGACGATGATGATTAAAGCATCACAGTCTGAACAGACTTCACAGTCATCTGCTGTGGCTTCTGTGTCTGTGCTTTGCAGATTGAGAAACACGACAGTTGTGCCTACGACTACGTGGAAGTGAGAGACGGCGCTTCAGAGAGCAGCCCGCTGCTCGGGCGCTTCTGTGGCTACGACAAACCGGACGACATCAAAAGCAGCTCCAACCAGCTCTGGCTCAAGTTTGCGTCCGATGGATCAGTCAACAAAGCTGGGTTTGCGGCGAACTTTTTTAAAGGTCAGAAGGTTGTTTTAGTGGCAAACGAGCTGACAGCGGTGAGACAGATTTGATGCGTTTGTCTGGCATAGAAAACTAGTAACTGTCATTTTCTTTTGTTAGAGATGGATGAGTGCTCCAGACCTGACAACGGTAATTGCGAGCAGCGCTGCCTGAACACGCTGGGTAGCTACAGATGTGCTTGTGACCCTGGATATGAGCTGGCAGCCAACAGGCACACCTGTGAGAGTGAGTTTACAGCCCGCCTGCTCAGATTAAATCATCAGAATGCCACAGCTTCACAGCATGAAGTAAAGTCTGCTGAACATGTTCCCGCTGCATTTTATACACTCAGCAGCCACACCTTTAACTGCTCGTTAAAGCAAGTTTTTAATCAGCCAATCACATGCCAGCAACTCAGTGCATGATTTAGGCATGTAAACATGGTCAAGACGACCTGCTGGTGTTGAAATTGAGCGTCAGAATGGGAAAATAAGGTGATTTGACTGACTTTGAAAGTGGCACAGTGTCAGACGGGCTCATCTGAGCATTTTAGAAACTGTTGGGACGATCATTTTAACCCTACAGGAACCTGTAGAGTTACTTTAGAACCATTTCTCCATGGCCATTGTTTACATATGGACATATTTTAACAGCACACATGCACATTTACATTGCAATTGAATTGCTTTGATAACATTTAAAAAAAGGTTTTTTTATTTGTCTCTATGACCCATCCAGGTTTTGCTCTAACTTTTGCTCTGTGACAGCAGGGTAAGGTCTGTGACTCTGCACTGGACAAGCTGTTTAGAAAATTCATGAATGAACGCTATACAACAAAGAAAAATACTTCAGAACCAAAAAAGCACAAATGTAAAATGTCTTATTGAATCTAATAATAAAAAAAAGATCACAGGAAATATCAGATGACAATAAGGCAGCTCACCGTAATAATGTGGATAAGCAGCAGATGGGTCAGCTCTTTGAAGCTGTGCCACTGAAACATCTGCTCAGGTCCTCTCTACCACCCGTACTCACACATACTGCCCTGCCCTCTTCAGCCTGCAGATGTCACTGTTAAGGCACGTCTCAGTAATTGATATTTTCCAAAAAAACAAATTTATTTGATAAATGATGCTGAGATTTGGTACAGATTTGTTTCACTGAGTTACTGCTTTTAGTATTTCAAATCTGCCTCACTGGACCTGCCATCAGTGCATTACATTACAGGTCGGCTAAAAAAATAACTTTTGTTATAATATCAAAGCAGATATCATGGAGCCACCATCTATTTCTGCTTCCAGTGAAATCAAAGGTGTTTACTTCTATGCTCTAAATAGATGCAAATATAACATTTATCTATATATGAACTTTTATATTCTGGGACAATGATTTTACCTATAGCTGAGTCATGATTATTGGGGAGCTTCCTTTTTTAACCACATGAGGGCAGCACTCCCCTGTTGCATCCTCTCTAGGAGCTTGATTCATCAAATAAAAGGTGCCTGCAGGTACCAGCTCGCGTAGAATCTGATGTGATCTCTCACTTTAAAAGAAGGACAAACTGATGATGTTATGTGTTAAATTTAAGGATGCTTTCTCCATGTAATTCCAGTACCACAATTTCATATTTCATCGAGTTGCTGATTAATTTCATTCTCGGAAAAAGTTTGTAAATAACATCCTGTAAATTTAACTAAAAGATAGTTTAAAGAATTCATGAATTGGCACATCTCTTCTGTCACTTTTACCACTAAAAGCTGTGTTTTCTCCCACCAGCAGCTGCCTGTGGCGGCTTCATCACCAAGCTGAATGGCTCCATCACCACTCCTGGCTGGCCCAAAGAATACCCACCCAACAAGAACTGCGTCTGGCAGCTAGTGGCACCCATTCAATATCGCATCACCCTGGTGTTTGATGTCTTTGAAACAGAAGGGAATGATGTGAGTTAAAAATATATATTTGATTTGTTTGGTTACCGTATGTATGTGCTTAAAGATGATTCAGCAGAGATTTTGAGCAATTCCTAAAGCTCTCTCAGCACGGTGGTGCGGTGGTTAGGTGCCTCACAGCATAAAGGGCTCAAACCCAAACGTCTGGCTCAGGCTCTGTGTGGAGTTTGTGTACCCTACCTCTGGCCCTATGGCAGATGGGATAAGCTCCAGCCCCTGCCCTGCAGCCCTGAATTGGTTAAGTAGAAGAAGGTGGATGGATGGATGGATGGATGGATGGATTTGGTTGGAGCCATCCTCCCGGTGTTGAGGTATTTTATGTTGCTCTGGTCTGGAAGTCCTTAATATTTCTGTGTGTTTCTCATCAGGTGTGTAAATATGATTTTGTGGAGGTGCGCAGTGGGTTGAGCTCAGACTCGAAGCTTCATGGCAAATTCTGTGGAGCAGAGAAACCAGAAGTCATCACGTCTCAGCAGAACAACATGAGGATCGAGTTCAAGTCTGATAACACTGTCTCCAAGAGGGGCTTCAAGGCGCACTATTTCTCTGGTCAGTGATGGATTTAGGAAGTACTGATGAAGGAACTCCCAAATATATATATATATACAGTACAACAGTACAGCACAGTAGTTGTACAGTATGGTACAGGGAGCCCAGGAAAACCATCACACCAGATGCAGCTCGCTGAGCCCAGAAGCAGAAGCAGAGATAAAATCTTATGCTTACCCAGAATGCTTTATGTTCATGTCTAAACTCTCTGTTCCTCTTCTGTATTTTTATCATTCATCTCAAATTCTGTGGAATTTCTCTTCATTATTTTTAACCGTCCTTTCATCAAACTTTTTCAGCGACTAAAATGACAGAGTGGACTCATCTACACCTCAGCTCAGGGAGCTGCTCTACACTGCAAAACTTTACGGTGTTGTTATAATATAACAATAACATTCAAAGCCTAAAATAACAAATATATTTCTGGGGTCAGAAATGGCCCCACACAAATGCCACAGGGCTATTCTTGCCACAGCAGTGGGCGTCTCGCTGCAGAAAAATGTTGCAGGAAAGTAGACTGACAAGCTCCTGGTAGGAAATGTTTTATAACTAAGATGTAATATGTCATTTAAAAACGAATCATTTATTAGGTTTATGTCTAAAGTGTTTAAATGTTTGTGTTGCTCTCTGGTGTATTTGTAATAAATATGTAGCACCAAGTAGCCTGTCTAATTAGGTGACAGAGAAAAAAACGATTAAAATCTTTGTAATTACAGTAATTAATTTACTAGTATTCATTCTTTCATCTAATTAGATTTATGATAGCGAGTTAATGCACCAACTGTTCTATTCTACCTTAACAGATATAGACGAGTGCTCCAAAGGTAACGGAGGCTGCCAGCATGAATGTGTAAACACTTTTGGAAGCTACAGCTGTCAGTGCCGCAGCGGCTTCATGCTGCACGACAACAGGCATGACTGCAAGGAAGGTGCCGTATGCCCGCCGTCCACTCACCCTTACAGTCACCACATTCTTGCTTTTCTCTAGAGGCGACATGCAGCTCATTTCTGTTGTATCGTTCCAGATGTTCAGACATTCATATCGGAGATTCACTTTCTTTCTATAGATGAAATAGTCCCCATGGTGCCCTTAGAGTAAACACACCCTTTACCAGCTGCTGTATGTATACAGTCAAGCAAATGATCTGAAGGCTATCTGTGAATAGCCTTTGTGGGAAAGCAGATTGCTAATGGAAAGCTTTAGTTGTCATTTTTCTCAACATTTAACAAACGTCTGTTTACAGAGCATGACCTCAGAGGATGCTTGTGCAGGAGAAAAGGAAACGATACGAGCCGCTCAGCAGTCCTGTCATTGTTTAATCTCCTGCTTTGTTTCTTCACAGCTGGATGTGATCATGTCATAAACAGTGTGTCAGGAACCATCGCCAGTCCTAACTGGCCTGACAAGTATCCCAGCAAGAAGGCGTGCACCTGGTCTGTGTCTACAACCCCGGGCCATCGAATCAAACTCGTATGTCACGACCCAAAATGAAAGCCTTTGCACGCCATCTGTAGCTGCATGTAAATTTAACTCTAGACAATTTGCAGGTTTTTAACGAGGTTGACATGGAGGCTCATGCGGAGTGTGCTTATGATCATCTGGAGATCTATGATGGGAGAGACAATCGTGCCCCGAGTCTGGGACGCTTCTGCGGCACCAAAAAGCCTTCTCCGGTCGTCTCCAGTGGCAACAAAATGTTCCTGCGTTTTTTCTCGGACAACTCGGTGCAGAAGAGAGGGTTTGAGGCTTCGTACGGTGCAGGTGAGCAAACGGACGATGAAGTCGCTAAAAAGTAAATGAATTAAAACAGACAAGCAAAAATAGAATAAAACGGCTGTTTTGAAGAAAGAATAAAACATCAAAAATGCAACATTTCAGCTGCATTCCTTCCCAACTTTTACGAGTTCCTCTTTTGTTGACCCTCTAATTTTGTGGTTGCGGATTTTCAGAATGTGGAGGAAGCCTTAAAGCCGAGGTCAAGACAAAAGATCTGTACTCTCATGCCCAGTTTGGAGATAACAACTACCCTGGAGGCTCTGACTGTTTGTGGGTGGTAACTGCCGAGAAGGGTTACGGCGTCGAGATCATCTTCCAAGTGTTTGAAATCGAAGAGGAGGCCGACTGCGGGTACGATTACGTGGAGCTGTATGACGGCGCCGACACCAAGTCGCCGAGGCTGGGACGATACTGCGGCTCTGGGGTAGGGGCTGATTCAAATCATGTTCAGTCATGTTCAGTAAATGTAGCTTGAACAAAACTAGACTTCATAAATCTTTTTTTGTTGTTGTTGTTTGTTTGTTTTGCATGTATCTATTTCTTTTCCTCAGGCCCCAGAGGATGTGTACTCAGCTGGAGACTCCGTTGTTCTAAAATTTCACTCGGATGACAGCATCAATAAAAAAGGCTTTCATGTACGCTACACAAGCACAAAGTTCCAGGACACGTTACACGCAAGCAAGTGACTTTCCAAACCTTCCCCGAGCCTAAATGGAGACTTCACCCCTAGCATTTGGTTGGTCACACCCATTTCCTGGCGAGGAGTGAATGCAGGGGTTGATACCACAAACAACAGCCCACACGCTTTACATTGACATCTGTTAGACAGAGCGAAGCCATGCAGAGAAATTACATCTTCACTCTTCATCATGACATAGCTGTATAGCATAAAGGTTTCATACGTTTGTGCAATCGCACCGCTTGTAATGAGCCATTCACATCGTAGCACTGTTTTAAGATGTAAAATGTATATATTGTGATATAGTTTGGCTTTTTATTTTAATCATAATTTCCACTGAGTCACTTTTTGCTGTCTGAGGTTGAAGTCTTGATAGCTTCTAATGGATGTAACGCAGTTTGATGTATTATATTACTTGATAAAATAACTTAATATGTATGGAAATCAAAATTTGTTCCTAAAATTATATCTGGTCTCTTATTTAAGATCATATTCTTATCTGGCGTTGCTTTATGTTAGTTTTGAGTTCACATATTTTGTGTTTCCCAACAGCTCCCTGGTGTTGCTTCACAGCAGTTAAGCATCAATTTTTGTTGTGAGCAAACTTATGTTTATAAAAGCAGCCAACTGGCTTTCTATTACAATTTGAGAGGTGTGTGTATGCCAGATCCCTGCTGAGTCTCAAGAGCTTGAGATGTTTCTTTCTTTGAAGATGTTTCACCTCTCATCCAAAAGGCTTCTTCAGTCCTAAAACCAAAAGGTGGTGAGTTCAAGGTATTTAAACCCTAGTTTACAGGTCATCTTTGAGGACGTCCACATCAGGGAAACCAAACAGCCACTTCACAAACACATGGCACAGCATAGGAGGACCACCGCGATGGGGCAGGACTCAGCTGTAGGTCTGCACCTGAAGGATGAAGGACGCTGTCTTTGAGGATGCCAATGTTCACATTTTGGACCGGGAAAAATTATGGTTTGAAAGAGTCCACTGTGAACAACCGTCATTGAACAGAGGGGGTGGCTTGGGACAGCAGGTGTAAGCAACCTATAGTGCAGTCCTAAGATCACTTCCCAGGCACCTCAACCTCCAGTCACTTACTTCAGGTGACCTCAAAAGGCCACATGATAGGGTGGGGCAAAGTCTCACGGTGGTTTTGTTGTGTGGGTGCACGTCACCCAACAAGTTCATGCTGAAATGAGTGTTTTATTAGTCTGTCACTTAGCACTAATTAGCAAGTATACTGTATGTTTCAGTGCATTGCACACATGCAGTTTATGAACTAAACTTCAACAACTAGCAAGCTTATTAACCAAGCTTGCTACCGTTAGCTGATGATTTAACACTCCCGCTACTCATAATATCCAAATATGATAAGTTCTGGCTCCAAAAAATGGTGAGTCCTAGCAAATAGCAACCAGTTAACTCTCCTGGTCAAAGTGGCCATGATTCATAAAATAGAAATCTGTAACCACTTTTTTAACCCTACAGGATGCTGCTTGTGACCCACTTCATTCATGCAATTTAGATACATTACACAACTATAAAAAAGTTTGTACACATACAAAAAGTCTATTAAACGTGATTTTTATTTAAGCACGTGCTATAACCTGCTATTGGCTATGATTTCAAAAAGAAACGTTTCTCCGTGATCCCTGAATGCATCACATCATTAAAATGATCCAGTTTAACTCAGGATATTTACAGAGTCAAAAAAAGAAATACTGAATGAATTAGTGGAACATGCACAAAGAAGATTACATAAGATTGCATTACAATAACGTCACTACGGTGACCGAACAGTCTCACATTCTTCACTGAAGCACAGCTTCTCTGAAATGAAATGTGTGGATTCAACAAAGCAATGTTTATTAGAGTACGCGTGTGGATTTCTGATTGAAGTACAGGGTGTGTGTGCACAGTTACAAATGTGCACAAGTCTGTACAGTAGACGCTTTCATTCATAAATGAATTGTTTGTGTCTGCCGTTTTTCACAGTGTTTAAATCTTTGGTAAGAAAACTTTGAGAGGCTCATTTTCATGCACTTTATCCAGAAAGCCCAAGTTGAAGTAAGGGTAGAGTGTTTCAGTGAAGGTCTCCCTGAAGGTGTAGAGGTGTGTCATGCTCTCTGCATTGTAGAAGGACACCAGGCCCCTCTTGTAATCCAGGTACACACCAATCCTGGCCAGTGGCTCCTCCAGGGACAGAACAGTGGGGGGGGGATGTACCTGCCATGTACTGAATCCCGTAAGAGAGCGAGATAGTCCAGAAGCCGTTAGCCGGAAGGGCTTTGATGACACCCTTTCTGGGTACTGACTCACGGGCCACCCCCACAGTCCACACGGTGCTGCTGTAGACTTCAATCTCCCAGTAGTGGCGCCCATGGGTGAAGCCCTGGCTCCCCAGCAGTGACAGAGCGGCGTTAAACCTGTTGGGGTTGTCCTCCACAGTGTGGTTAAAGTTTTGGTAGCGAACACAGGTGAGGGAGGAAGTGAGACTGAGCCAAGGGTTGGCCGTGCTGGAGTTGAATGTAATGGCCGCTGGAACTAAAAAGGGGAAAAGAGGAGCAAAAGAAGAAGCATAAGGCTTTCTTTAACAATGCATTTTCATGCTGAGTCATTTGATGTCACTTTAAGTACCTGGATAGATGCTTCCTTTCATGGATTTCCACACTCTGTACTGCAGGGGCCCTGCAAACCGGCCCTCGCACAGACTGGGCGGTGTAAACACGGGTTTCTCAAACTTAAGTGGAGGCCTGTCGACAAAAGCAAAGTCAAACAAAAGAGAACAAAAACAGGGGCTTTCAAGGACAAAATATTCGGGCCCTTTCCCACGCTCACCTCTGGAGAAGTGCTTTGATGCTCTGAAATGAGACACAGAATAAACACAGGAAAAGAGACAAAAAAAAAGAGACTATAATGAGTTTTGCCGTATCTGAAAGAAGAGAAAGCTGTTTTCCACATTACATCAATGTCTGACCTCACATTATCCCACCCTGTGGGATCACCCTGTGGCTGGGGGAAATTCCCGCTGCCTCGGCCAAAGTATGGCCCCGTGCCCGAGCTAAACTCCTTATTCTACAGATCAGCGACTGACATCACTGGTCTGAATCCTGTCTAAGCTCACAAAGAGCATACACATTTAGTTTGTAAAACAAACCAACATATACATAGCTATGCTTTTTATACATGTGTTTTACTCTTGAAATCTTGCATATTGATGTATCAAATTGTTCATCTTGCTGAGACCACTCTGCAGACTTAACAGGAAAGCCAGAGTGGTCACACCCAGCTCAGCTAAATCTTGAATGTTGATGTTGGAGTCTATTAAACCTGTTGGCACAAAACCGTATGCCTGCTACATAATACAGTGAAAACACCTGATTTTCTTCCTAAACTTTGTGTTTGTAATGCTGTTCGTTTTTTCGTTTTAAAAAAGTGATAAAAATGTTTTGTTTAACAGATTTAAAATCAAGCGCTCAGCATTTCTTGGCTTAATCATCCCCAGAGCTGACTCATCATGCTGGTAATAACTTCCAGATGAATTGCGCTGCATGTATACACAAGCCGAGCTTACCCGGAGCAGAGTGAATGGGTCCTGCTCTTTCAGTTTGTCCTCTATCTCGTGGACAGCCCTCTGCAGACGGGAGATCTCCACGCACAGCAGGGCCTTGTGCTCATCCAGGCGAATCAGCTCTCTTCGCTCCTCTGTCTTCAGCTTCACCTGCAGGAGTTTCTCCTCCTGGTAAAGAAACTGGTGCAGGTCGCTGAACTGGGCCTCGATGCGCTGCTTCAGATCAGCAGTGTGCTCCTGTGTGGGAGATGCACATTGTCATATCTGTACGTTTAAAAAGTACAAAAAGTTTGTGCACACGTAAACAAGAGCATGAAATCCATGAGTGGAAGGAGACAGGAAGCTTTGGTTAAAGTGGGTCAGCCTGGATATTTATAGTCATGCTATTGTGACTGTAGTGTAGTGTAGTGTATGAATACATGCAAAAGTTTTGAGTTTGAGTCTCCTCTCACCTTTAGCTTCTTGACCTCGTCTTCAGCTTCTCTGTCACACTGCAGAGCTATGTTGAGCTCAGCTTTTAAGGAGTCCATTGAACTGTGCAAAGATGCCTGTCAGGACAAAGACACGACATCAAAGTACCGACTCACCTCACATTCA
Source organism: Apistogramma diplotaenia (assembly GCA_015052665.1). NCBI lineage: Eukaryota > Metazoa > Chordata > Actinopteri > Cichliformes > Cichlidae > Apistogramma > Apistogramma diplotaenia. The sequence continues at coordinate 61,141 of VOQJ01011925.1, read as the reverse complement.
GAGTCTCATCTAGTTTAATTTGTTGCTGTGAAAAAACAGTTGGAAGGTAGAGATTAAGATTTTGTACATGCTGAATCAGGGCTGACTTTTCCTTTAAGCCCAACCAGGAAAGCACAGCACAAAAGGATGTGTACTTGCAATACAGTTTCGTTTTTGTTTTTGTTTGTTTTTGTGTGAGTTGTCAAATTCAACAAGGAAATAGAAAGTTCCTGACAGGCAGTCAACTTTATGAAAATCCTGCTTTAAACCCTATTAGGAGTAATGTTGACTTCCTGCTGAACATTTAACTACTGACAGACAATTAAAGCTTAACTTACCCTGTACTTCTGTTCTGCCTCCTGGACACACACCATGGTGTGATTTCTATGCTCCTGGGAGATGCCACACACCAGGCACACCAGCTCCTGGTCCTCCTCACAGTACAGTTTCAGCTCCTCCCTGTGCCGGCTGCAGCGTGCAACCGGTGCAGGAGCCCTCTCTGGCACCACAGCATCTGGCAGGCAGGCTCCAGTCCCACTCTCCTCCAGACCTTGACAGTAACTCTCCACTATGTTGGCCACGATACGGTTGGGTCTGTAGATCGGTCTGGGGAACATCTTCCTGCACTGAGGGCAGGAGCCGTTTCCACCTTGCCCGACGCCCCGCGGCCCTGCCCAGTAGCCCTCAATGCAACCCTGGCAGAAGGTGTGATCACAGGGCAAAGACACTGGCTGCTTAAAAAGATCCAAGCAAATGGAGCAGGTCAGGTCTCTGCTGATTCTGTGAGCTGAGCTTTTAGCTACTTGTCCAGCTATGGGAGGCTGTCGCAGCTTTTCCATTGCTGTTTGCACAGCAAAGTCTCCTTCTTTAGGTTTCCAGCTTTTTTTCTCTGGCTTTATCCCCTGGTTTACTTTGTCCAAGTTCTGCAGAAAAACTGACTGGATTTTCTTCACTTCTTTCTGATTCTTGCTCATTCCTTTGTCTTTAGTGTTTTCCTTTGTTCTCAATGTACCGCTGGACTTCTGTGTCCTTCCTCTCCTACAGAGTGTGACACCAATCTGTAGGCCTCCAGTTTTCCTGTTGCTGCGGGGAAAACAAGGGGGTGGTGCAGAAGCAGCCTGAGCCTCTCACATCTAGATCAGATAGTAAGGGGATCTCAGAGGCCCCCCCTTTTCCCCTCAGACTGACGTCAGTCAGGAAACTGAGGCGGACCGTGGATATTCGTTTCTTGGCAAGTTCGTTAAGTAAAGTCTGCGAAGCAAGTTCCTGCTTCACTAAACTCCTAATCTGCTCTAAGAGCAATTAAAGGAACATGTAAATCCAGTAGATGTGAGTGTATGTGTGAGCCCTTGACCATGAGTGCGTGTGACACAAAGAAAGTAGCAAAACATCTGATTTCAAGTTTCTGCTCTCTGCCAAGTAAGTCAAGGGTAGCTACGTAAACAAGCCCATTCAAAATTGTACACAAACACCACTAGAGAGAGTACCGCAGGTATCCTCCCATCATCCACTGTGGGTATAACAGCAGATAATGTCCAGCAGTGCTTATTTAAAAATTCAAGCTGAGTGAATAATTTGTGTTTTGTTTGCCAAGACACGTATCAGCAACTCCACATGGACAAAGTAAACATTACAGGATGTTACATCAGGCCAGTCACACTGTAAACTGGACATGCTGTGATTATTTAGTAAAAAAATAATAATGACAGGTCGGGAGAGCGAAACCATGGCCGGATTACATGAATGTTTATTGTGAATGAGGCGTTGTTAGTTTTTGTTTGTTTCTTTGTTTCTTTAAATTAACCTGTTTCATATGAGGTAGTGTTTCAGTTGCTGCATGTTCTGTGTTTAACACATTGTGTTCTGTTTGATGGTTGTATGAATGTACAGTACCTGAACACATGATAGCCTTCTTTAATAGTCTTGTGCTACCTGTACGACAAAGCCTTTTCCCTGCCTCTGTAGTGAGCAACAGGGACATCTGGTGTCCAAAGTGAAACTTAAACTAGAACAAAAATAAAAATCATGATAGATCATCCATCCATCCATCCATCCATCCATCCATCCATCCTTTCTCCTCCACTTATCCTGTTCAGGGTCATAGGGCGAGAGGCAGGGTACACCCTGTACAGGTGGCCAGACTGGAAGTGCCAACACACAGAGACAGACAACCATTCACGTTCACATTCGCACTATTCACTCTTACACCTATGGGCAATTTAGAATCACCAATTAGCCTAACCTCCACCCTGCGACCGTGAACAGGATAATGGATGGATGGGCTCCTCCATATAAGGTACCAACAAATTTATATGTATTTGAGTGGAAGTCATCACAATATAGTCATGCCAGCAAATATTTATCTCTGGATTTGGAGAATTGTCTTAAATCCCATTTAATGAAAATAATCTTGTAGTCTCTTCTGCATTTGTACACTGTCTGCCTTAGTGCCTCTCATCTTCCTACAGGTTTGCTTCCTTCCTGCAGACACTGAAGTTATTTTTAGCAGCACAAGTTCCAGAGAGCCCCCAGTGTCCCTGGTGCCTTACACACGAGCTCCGGGTTTAATTGAGGGTGTGTGTTCAGTGCAGATGTGCTTCGGTGTGTGCATGTGGGAGTTTCTTTTATTTTCCCTCTCGCCTCATGAATATTGCATTTTTTATCTCTAAATTTGCCACAAACACTCACACGCATGGCTGCACACATTTATGCACATATTCACCCTTTTGTCTCCAGCGCTGCCACAAATATCCACTGCTACTCATCTGTAAGTATCATAAGAGGCAAACCTGCCCGCTTCTGCAATATTATTACTCCTTATTATCCATGGATAAAACATAGCAAAGAGTACATTAGAAGCAAGGCAGTTCTTTCCCCAAAGGTTTGATATAATGATTACATAGAGGAGAAAATATTAAAATCAACACAGGCCTTTTAATAACTACAGTAGCTTATAAGGAAGCTATTATATATTAAAAGATGCAGGCCTGAGTCTGTTTATGCTCCATGCCGGAGGCTGCGTTGTGTGTTGTTTTGTTTCTGTTTCTGTTTCCTTTATTTTCTTTTTTTTTTAGGTAGCAGGGGAAGCATTTCCTGGAACACAAAGATTCCTTCCACACGGACTTCTTTATCCTCTTCCACTGCTCTGTCCACTGCTTTTCTTCTAGTTTAATAAACCAGCTGAAAATCTTGCAACTTTCTTTTCCAAAGCGAGTGTGACGTGACCGAGTACAACTTCTTCATTTACCCTTCATTCACCCCACTCACATTTTTGACCCACAAGGATTAAGGGAATCGTAACATCGGGACATTTTAACATTTTAATTAACTCAACCACCCTAATCCCTCCCCTGTGTTAATTATGTATGTGCAGCCCTGAGCAGTGTGGAAGATGTTACCATGGTCATTTTTATTAGGGACCCCTGAAGGTTACAGGTTAATTACACTCAGTGCCATCATTTTATTATTTTCTACCGAAGCCTCGTGAATGTGGGATGCACCAGATAAATGTTTCATATCATACTGCCTTTCTTCTCTTTCCAGTTATTGCACATCATAACTAATGCAGCACATACAGCATGTGTGACCTGGTTTTTTGGCATGCTTATTTAGTAGTGCATGATATTTAATGTTAATATCAATATGTGTGCTTTTTTTTTTGGCCATCTGCTACAACACGAGGCAGCCACAGTATCACTGCAAAAATATTTATGAGATCATTTTCACACTGTGCGATGATTAACCATCTCCCACTCCTAAAAACCTTTTTTTCCTTCCTCCCTCTTGCTCTGTCTGTCTCTTCTTCTTCACTGAGCGTAAAGATGCCACACATGTCTCCAATCACTTTGGCGCTGCTGCTCTTATGTTACGGCTCTTTGTGTTTTACTTACCTTTTGATTGAGATCCTGATTCTGGTCACTCATCCCCTTGTCTGGGAAAGAAATCCTGAAATCTGCCTTGAGCAGATACAGGATATGCACCTGCTGCTTACCTGCTCTCCCACAGCTGGAATGTTTTCCTGTAAAGGAAATTTCTCTTCACTCACCTGCCTGTTCACTCCCCATTAAAGATTCCAGTTTGTAACCCTGCCAGCTACGTATGGCCCCAACTGCAACAAGGACATGTGTCAGGAAGAGCTACATACCAGTTCTGAAAGGTCAGTAACCTATAACACTAACCTGATGGCCTTTCTCTTCACTTTTTTATTTTGCTCTTGCTGTCTCTCCCTCGCTCCTTTTCCTTTCTTACAGGGTGAAGTGTTTTGCTGCAGGAGTTACCCCTTTGCTCTCAATGACTGCCTGAAGTCTAGAACCCATGAAAATCATTCAATGCTGTGTTTCAGATGCTCTTCTAGGCCTTTAGTGCAGCCACTTTCACTTCCTGCTTTTTATGGGTCTCTCTGCATTCAGTTTTGTATTTAATACCTGAAAAGCTGCTCCACTCGGTTGTGATCAGGTGACTGACTTTGAAGAATATCCCCTTCCTTTGAATTGAGAAAGTCTTTGGTTGCTTTTGAAGTTTGCTTCACATAATCACATTCTGGATCTTGTTCTGGCATAGAAACTGAAGGTTTAACAGTATTCCCTCAAAATTCTCTTCTGTCTTATTGTTTCTTAATAACATTTACATTACTGGATTAATAATGGATTCAAGTCTTTCTGAAAGTGCTGTAACTAACTTTAAGGATATAATTCCTCCATTATTATCTTCTTCAGTGCAATGTGCCAACACAGGGCAGAGCAGCTATGTAAACTCTACTCCCACAGAGGTGGATTTTCGTGTTAACAATGTTACATCCTCACTGTGTACGACTCCGGACATTGTGGCTCCTCTGAAAAAGAGAGCCTTAAATCAGAAGTGCCTGACTCCCTGGTTTAACTTATAAACTCGCAGCTTAAAGCAGATAACCCGTAAGCTGGAGAGGGAAATTTATTTAGGCTCTTTCTCTACGATTGATCTGTCTGAGCTGACTTCATTAGTTACTTCCTCCAAACCATCAATGTGTCTGTTAGAGCTCGTTCTTACAAGACTGCTCAAAGACGTTCTGCCATTTATTAATGCTTCAATCTTAAATATGATCACTCTGTCTTTATTAGTTGGCTATGTACCACAGGCCATTAAGGTGGCAGTAGAAACCATCACTTGACCCAGCTGTCTTAGTTAATTACAGGCCCTACTGACTTTTACTCATTTGTTTTACTCATCAATTTTAATTATGTTTAATGGGTTTTTTAATGCGTGCTTTTTTTTTTTTATTGTGTTCTTAATGTTAAGCACTTTGGTCAGCACCCGCTGTTTTTAAAGTGCTATATAAATTAAGTTGGCTTGGCTCCTTCAGTTGCACTGATGTCTGTTTGGACCTCACATTGGTAGTTCCAGTAAAAAGCTACCAAACATAAGTTCAACACTTGAAATCAACTCCAGATCTTCTGTCTGCTTAATTTGTCTTGAATTAACAAATGGTAAATGGACTAGTTCCTATATAGTGCTTTTCTACTCTTACTGAGCACTCAAAGCACTTATACAACACATTTGCATTCACCCATGCACTACTATGTGTAACTAAGCTACAGTAAGTGCTTTGCTATCTAACATTCACACTCCAACGCTTGCGTCGGACTTGGGGTTCAGTATCTTTGGCACGTAGCCCGGAGCAGCCAGGAATCAAACCACCAACCTTCTGATTGGTGGGTGCCCTGCTGTACCTCCGGAGCAACAGCCACCCCAGCAAGCAGACCTCACCTGGCCATGAAACTGCTTGTCTAACTCAGATATCAGGTACCTTAAGTTTTTCATTGAACTTTGTGATGGTTCCTTTTTCATTTTTCCAGACATACTGTGCTCTTCAAAATGATTTACAACCACGTAATTACAAACAACTAAAAGTTGGCTTCATCAAACGTGTAACTTGATGATTCAGGCATGACTGAGAGCAACAAGTAGCAGCTGTCTACTACTGATATAGTAATAAACCATTAGTCAGCTCCATGCATAATCAAACATATTTCTCT
>VOQJ01011925.1:40802-54792 GCA_015052665.1 Apistogramma diplotaenia | reverse complement strand
ACATGCAGTTTTTTGCTTTTTTGTGATCTGATAATATTTGACACAGACAGTGAGCACCTAACAATCCTAATAATTATATTTACAGCTCTGGAAGAACCAAAGTGATCCATGATCATCATTATTAACTGTCACAGCTGATGCTGTTTTCTAGATAGTGCATCATGATTGCCTTCACTCTTTGAAATTGCATGTGAAATAATTTAGTCACTCTGATCCTGACAAATACTGCATGGCTTCCACTGAGGTAGAAATTTGCTAGAAAAACTGTGATTGGTTAAAAGTGAGAAACCCTATACTGTATATGCAATAATACTCTTTTCATTACGATATCCGAGCAGGAACATACAGACAACACAGCAATATTTTTTAATTTCCTCCGAGAGCCACACAGTCTGAGCTGGGACTCACACACCGGTGCTGCAGGTTATAATGTGGCTGGCACTTCTAATAACATTTGTCACAATGTAAACAGCTCATCCACACCTCGCTGCCTCCGCCGCTCTATGAATTGTTCACTTCTTGAAACGAGCTCCTGCACTTTCAGTATCTGCCAAAGAATCACGACTCTCCCTCAGATTACTGACTCAGTCATTTTGATACGGAGGTGCTGTCCTGCAACGTGGTGACATGGTGCCTGTAGCTGAGTAGTGTTTATATTCAGCCCAGCTTGTGAGCGCAGGACTCTGAGCAGCTCTGCTCCTCCTCCTCGAAATAGCTGCTGTCTCTCTGTGTCTGCACGCGGCTGCAGCTCGCTCAAGGTCTCGTTTGAGGAGCACAGGTGGAGGGTTGCAGCGATCTTCCTCAAAACAGCAAGTGAAATCCAGACGCGATGCAGGTACGGTGAGCATTTATCACTTTGAGCACTACTTTATCTCACTGCTGAGTAAGATTTACCCAGCACATAGACAGACTAATCATGATGATGTTCCTGCAGAGTCTTTCCTGCCCTAGCGCACTCGCTCTGACCCTTTTTGTCATTTATCAGCACTAAAAAGTCTCACAACTTAACTGAACATTTCAAAGTATAATTTGATGATATTTTAATGATGCTGTGAGATCCAGAAGCATTTCTAGAATCCTTTTCAAGTTACAGTAAATGTTGAAAGTTATGCAGTAAGTATTACTTTACAGTATTATCAGAAAACTACACACAAAGTTAAATTAAGTCTTTTCAACTTTTCCAGACTATAACTATAGGCGATACTGCAAGCACACAGATATACTGTAAGACCAGGCAGACTCTAATGCATTTCATATATTGATGTTTTTATGTTGCCTGCAACATGTTGCAGCTGTGTTATGCTGTGTTACCTATGGCTTTTTTATGAATAATTTTTATATCTAAAGTCTGTCTTTGCAAACTAAACGTGCTGCAAACTAAGCATGCATGCAGCAGAACCGGCTGCCAACACATGCGGTCTTAACGAGACTAAAAACATGGCACAGCTCTATGTGTGCGCTTGTGCCCGCATGCAGGTGTGCATGCATGCAAAGAGGTAATATATGTGACGCTCAGCGAAGGTCGGTCTCCCAGAGATTTCATGATAACTTAGATGGCCAAACGAAGCATCTCCCTTTTAATAATGCAGCTTACTGGATGTGAAGACCCAAAATAACCTTCATTTAGGTGCTTTAGAGCAGAATGTGACTTCCTCACACATCATTTTGTCTCAGTGATGCTTTTGAAATTGTTTAAGGAATTATTTTAAAATAAAAGAAGGTGTAAACTCTCATGATCTCATCATCTCTTTGATTTTTAAATTTGTGCAAATTTGCAGGGACCAAAATGAGATCTCGGGTCAGAGCAGGGAACGCGTTGAGACGAGCCAGAAGGCTATATGCTGCATTTATGTATGAGACTGCTAAATGTGAAGTCATGCATTTTTAAATGTGAGCGTGTGACGTTCACGCATGCATACAACATGTCTGCGTGTATGTAGGCTGTGTGTGGGCTTCGGATGGTCCATCTAGTATCACTTTTTTTTTAAATTCTTAGTCATCTTTCACCTCACCGTGGCTGTCCACCTTGAGCTTTTATTGATTAAGTTTTAAGGAGTGTGAATTATTGAGCAACAGTGTTGATGCTAAGATGATTTCATATCTTTTCATATTCAAAAATTGGACAGAGGAGCTCCCCAGACAGTTGTTCTGCCTATGTTTTCTGCAAAACTCTTCATAGTTTCATCTAGATAACCTGTAAACTATGATGCTGTAGTAGCTGTTTTATTAATGCGACATAAACAGCTGAAGAGGCTGTGTGCAGAGAGTTCGACAAAGGAGGCAAAACCTGTAATGCAGGACGAGAAACTTCTAAATCTAAGCTTGTGGGAAAGGATGAGCACGTAGCAGTGCATATCATAACAGCACATGGTAGAATAACACTGAGAGGTTGAGAGATGGAGCCTTGATAAAAGAAAAGAATACATTTAGAATGAAAACAACCAAACAGACAAAAGCATTGCTCCTGTGTTATTTCACAATGCATCAGTTGTTTAAAATCAGACATGTAAATTATATTATATGACTTGATGTAGAAACACTGAATGGGTGTCCCGTGTGAGTTGAGATAATATAATGTGGTGGTGAAAATAACTGGAAACATGAGCGCTTTTGTTCCCAGAAGTGCTCCTGTTACATGAGACCAGTTTTCCACTTCTTTCTCCATTTTTACAGACAGAAATCATGTTTCACATTCCTAAACCTCTGGAGTATGCAGCCATGTGAAAAAGAGAGTTTTCACCTCTGCGAAAGCCGACGTTTTTTGTCGGTTTGCTGCTCTGGAGCATTCAGGTGTGTGTTAATGTCAGTGCAGAGGAAAGACATCAGGAAGCATCAGACCTGAGAGAAGCGACTGTCAGTGCCGATCAATCTGGGAAAGGTTATTTCCAAACAATTTGGAGCTTGTAGTTATACAGTGGGAGAGATTATTCGACCATGAACTCCTCTGTATACCAACGTCTTCTAGAGTCAGATGTGAGGTCGTCAGGGTCCTGCAACGGGACAGACTGATAAAGAAAAGAATCAAGTCAAAGTCCAGACCTCAACCTTCATGATCATCTATAATCATTAATGTTATAATCATGATGGCTGCCACACTGCAGTGTTATGATATTAAGCACTCATAATCGCTCCAACTCTAACTTGCTCTTTCTATAAGTGCCACAGTAACCTGGCATCAGAAGCACTCAGAGTATATTGTTGAGGCTTTTTAGGCTCTAGTGAAGAGGATAACATCATCAAACCTGCCTCAAGCATAATATCAGCATCTCATTTCATTTGTGTCCACCTGATGAATGTGAATGGGTTTTTTTTTTTTTTTGGTCATCAGCTCAGGGAAATATCTCGCTTGTTAGCTGTTAAATGTTCAATTATTTTACACCAGCTAACTGCTGACTGTGTCTGTGTGGATTTAGTTGTTTTCAGCTATTAATGGCGCTGATGAGAGTGCACTAAATCAAAGTTACTGAGCTTAAAGAATGCAAGTTGTCATTTTTATTCAGAATAATCTCCCAAATGGAATGTTGGCTAAAACTAAATATTGAACAATGAATCTGGTGTAAAAGAGACACACTGTGTTTAACTGTGAGCTTACACCTGTTGCATTTTGTTTGCTTTTGTTTTATTCTTGCTGGTTTACAGTGTGGTTTAGCTCTTTAAAATCAGGCGGTGTGTCTGCTTCTCTTTTCTCTCTCAGAGGACAGTTTCTTTCTGTCTTCAGGCAGATGAGAAGGCAGTCGATGGCGATCTGCTGCCTGATGCCAATGGGAAAGAGCCAGGCCCGGGCGGTCAGACGGAGGGCTCCAAGTGGCAGAGACCACGGCTCTCACGAAAATCTCTGATGAAATGCTGCCTCGTGAAGTGGATAATTGCCAGCACCACACAGCAGGGCCCAGGTAGAAGCACAAAGAAGGACACGGCACCACCCTAATGCCCTCAGTATAAAATTATAACGTGATTGTGTGTGACAGCAGGCAGGAGAAAGAGTAACGCAGGATTAATGTAGAAAGAGTGCACACTCACTGTCATGTGCTACAGAATACATCAATTTTTAACCATCTGTCATGAATGTAGTAAAGATCCTCACATTCATTGCACTCATTTGCAGCAGTTAACCAGTCAATAAGTGGCCTGTTGATGCTTTCAAACTTAAGGTTTTTTATTTTTTTTATTCCCTTTGTCATTCTTGCTCTCTCTCACACACACACACACACACACACACACACACACACACACACACACACACACACACACACACACACACACACACACAGACTGTTGCCATTCTTTGTCTGACTCCCTGAGAAGTGAGAAGTGGCACGTTTTAAAAAATGAATGCCAGAGTCTCCCAGTGACAGCCACTGTCCCTCTCTTCTTGGTTTATGTAAATTATTGACATTTCTCTCCATGTAGTTGATTTTTCTTGCAAACCATCCTAACAATTTCATATTCTGTCTTGATTTTCTGTCCATTTCTCACACTTCAGTTGTTTTAGAGGAAAATATAGCAAGAGGCTGACAGGAGCTGTCCTCTGTGGTTTTTAGAAATGACCTGCTGCTGTCATCCTGACTCATTTTCTGCTGACCTGTCTGTCTGCCAGCAGGCACATGGCCACGTGCCTGCAGGAAAGCAAGAGGACAAATGCTTTATGGCAGCCAAACCATCAGTCAAAATATTCTGCATTTGTAACAGTATCATTATACTGTAAATATTTACTATAAATGTAAATAATTCATTCCATTGCATTTTTAATATCAGCAAGGAAACATGTGCTAATGTTTGCTTATTCTATATTTTTATGGCAACACTATTTTGGACATAAAGTAGCGACAAAAATTAAAGGACTATATCAACTCTTAGTTCTATATTTTTAATGATTAGGACTGTTATTCAAAAAAACAGAGATTTGTTAAAGCTCCGCTATAATCTCTGCACATTACAACAGCACTACCGCCATCTACTGGTGTGTATACGTTACAGCACCTGAATTTCTCCCACATCATTGATCACTGATTGACCAATCACAGTTATGGATGCAGCAGCTGATTTAGAAAGGAAAACAGAGAAATTGAAGAGGTCAAACACATAATAGACACTGAAAGCATGAGAGTGTGAGAAGAAAATCTACTGTACTTTATACTTTAAGCACTGTACCGATGTTTGCACATGTTAAAGAAATGAGCAACTATATTAATAAAGTTTAGCCTGTTTGAAGCCAACAAATAAAGTTGGCAAAAGTGCAGACTGCACACTTAACAGATTTATTAATATAAATGAGCTAACTCAGGGGGAGTACACAGAAAGACAGAGGAAGAAGTAACTGAGAAAGCACTGTGGGAGCGAAACACAGTTCACACCTACTACAGTGTGATAATAAATCACATGAACAGTCAAACCCAACTCCATGAAAACTAGACAGGAACCAGAACCTCAATAACCCAAACAAAAACGTCTTACTGGGAAAATCTTGTCATTAAAAACAGAAACCAAAGACTCAACAATACAACAAGAAAAAAAAACACTTTCAGAATAATAAAATATATCACTTTGTTGGCTTACATGTACCCTCTTTCTTCTTGATAACTAAATAATAGAAGCTAATTTTCATATAATGATTACAGAGAATTAATCTATTTACTCTTTTTCCAGATCATTTATCTGGATATTTGAATACCCTATGGAAATGGAAAGAGTGCATTTATAAGCCTTTTAGTTTACATTTTCTTAGGTGATTTATATTAAAGACCCCTTTGGACAAATCCGTTTTTAAAAAAAAGCTAGAAAAACATTACCTGAATGGAAAGTTTGCACATGTAAATATGAGGCCTGAGGCTCAAACTAATGGCACAAATGAAAGACCTACACATGTGCATCAAAGGAAAAAAATGTCCCAGCTTGCTGATATTATTGTTTGACAAGAAGTTTTGATTGATGGGTTTAGACTCCAGGGCTGTAATGTTGCTTTCAGTGTAGTCATTAAAGCCTGATGATGAGACTGATGGCTGCACTGTCAGTATCTCTGCACGCTTAAGCCACCTCACTCTTGTCTGTATTTAATAGAAGAACAGGAATACATCAGCACTTAAGGTACATTAAACAATGTAATGATGCATTATTTTTATGGACTGTTCCCTCATGAGCTCATACATCTTGCATGTTTGTGTAATGGCTAAGTCTATCTTGCAAAGAAGAAATGAACCGCACATTAGCAAGGTTGCAAAAAAAAAAAATACACATTTGCATGCAAGAGATAACAAGTTCATGCTTTTTATTAGCAGGTCAACACGTCTACTTTGATTATTGCAGTGCACAGTGATGACTAAAAGTTTTGCTTACAATGCAGCAAATTTCTCTGTTAAATGACAGGGAAGTGCATAAAATTGAGATTTTATGAGATGAAACAGACATTTTATATTATATTGTCAGTATTGTCAACTATTATTTTAGTCTTGATTATATTTTGATGTCTAAAACTCAAAAATGTCAGGTGTAAAATGGTGTTTAAGTGAAAAGGCAGGTGGTGCAACTGCAGCAAATGCCAGTTAAATGCATGATGTCATGATGTCAATTTGTAAAATACCATTACTTTTATTGAAAATATGTTAATTGATAGAATAAACTCATGCAGATCAGGAATTATTATGTCATTTAAACAGAAATGTTGCACTCGGGTGCAAAAACTCATAAATGTTTAGCTTCTTGAGCTGCTAAAATAATAGAAATTACTGTTCTGTAAAACTGTACAGTAGCCTGTTGTCATTTGCAGAACACAGCTGTAATTACAAAGAGTGGTACATTACTGTACAAACATTTATTGTGTTATTACAGCAATTTGTGTCAGTGTGTGTTTTCAGAAGGATGCATAAAACACCTCAAGTGGAAGACAAAATTACAAAAATAACCGTATAATGTATTATGCACAATTATACCAGGTCTCACTCTAAATCACGCCTTTCATATGCATTTTTTAAATGTACATCTGAGGAGCTCTGCGGCTGATACTATTGATATTTCTTGTATTTTTGGCAGGGCATTATCCCCGTTCATTAGGTCCATTTGAAGTCTCTAACTTACATAAACCCTCCCTGACCATCGAAATGCATATCTGGCATAGGTTCTCTGCCTGCTCACAGACCAATATTGTTCCTCTGAACAATTGATTTGCTTTCCACCCCTCTTTCCTACTTAAGTTGAGTCCATTATGTTGTGCAGACTCATCAGTTGTGAACTACCCTAACAATCATCTTTACTCTTATTATCCTACAATAGAGCATAATCATACAAAACTCACTAGCAACAGGAATCCCACTGTTCATGCATGTGGAGAAGTTTAGAAAAGCTACACGCAGCACATATAAAATATCTGTGTGTGTGTGCAGGAAGGATGCAGTTCACTTTAGCTTTATTGCCACGTCATAGAAGGCACTGTTTTTACAATCACACTCTCGTCTCGTTGCTTTTCAGCTCGGAGTGAATACATCTGAGTTATTAAGCGTGTGCATCACTGAGCAGTCTTGCAGAGACAAGCAGCACCACACAGGGCAGGGCAGGCTTCTTTATAAGTGCCATTAACATCCCCGACATCAGTAGATGTGAATCAGTTCTTGGTTTTGTCATTTTTGCATCTTTGTAATGACGGAGCAAATAAAGACAGTGTAGAATGCCAATCAGAAGCTATTAGTAAAGGAATTCCTTCAGTAACCCTGATGCATCCACCCACCACCTCAAACACACAGCACAGGACAGAGTGAGAGGACATGGAGGTGGAGCCTTGAGTTGATGGGGCTGTGGGAAAACTCCAGCAGGATGTGAAATGCTGCTGAACAGTAGCAGAACTAGATCATTTGCAGTTGGAGGTAACTTTGGATAATTTTGGGGGAAACTGAGAATCGGTGCATCTTATATTTACTTGCAGGAGCAAATAATGGACTCTGGACCTGCTTCCTTAATGAAGAAGACTCTGCAGTCTTTTCTCTTTTTTCCCTGACTGGTCAGTTGCATAAGAAAACTAACAACTAGTGGAGCTTGTACAGTAGCACTGTTATATGTCAGTTGTTACATTAAAGGCTTTTTTAAAAGGGCTTCTGCAGAAGCACTATCTAATGAAGTGCAACGATGGCTCTGGAGGGCATGGAAATAATTGCCATTGTTGTTGTTATTGGACTATGTATTGTTGTCCTCAAGCAGTTTGGGATTTGCGACCCTTTGTCAGTGGAAGGTAAGATACAGTGAAAGAGATAAATAAAAACACTGATCTCAGTAGAATGACATATGACATTGCAGCAATGGCTTATTGGGGGGGCATGGAAATAATCGCCATTGTTGTTGCTATTGGACCATATGTAGGACAGGAATGTGAAGCTTAACCATAGTCATGAAAAAGTTGAAACAGCAGTATTGATTGCTTTTATTCATATTGGCAGCTAATTAATCACCTGATGTCGGTTTTTTTTATGACAAATACACATGTTTACAGAAAATACAGAAAGGAATAAGTAACTTTGAAAGATACCAAAAGGCTTCTTCATGGACTCCTAGACTGTTTTTAAGGCTTCCTTTAAATTCACTGTATTAGTAAAAATTTTGGTCTAACTAAACCTTTTAACAGTCGTATCAATTTCTCCTCCCCCTCTTCTCAATCTCTCCCTTGTCTTGTTCTATTTGATATTTGCGTGGCACTCTTGTGAAGATGGTGAGTACCTATAGTGGTATTCCTCTGCACATAATTACACATCATTGTAATTAAATTCCAACCCCCCCCCCCAAAAAAAAGAAATTATGCAAGCTTTGTTCCTCCGCTGACACTACCATCCTTTTTCTCACAGTTGGTGTCAACTGCATTAGATGTAGATATGAGACGCTCACCCTCGTCTCATATCTTTTTATTTAAGTGTCAGGATGCCATCAGTGACCTTGGAAACATGTCTAGTTATTTCTTCATAAGCATTAAATGTCATAAAACTTGTTTTATGAAGAAATTATTCAAGAAAAAAAACAGTTCCTACCTGCAATATTGATAAAAATGTGGCAGTGCACCAAATGGCTCAACTAGTACTGGAAGATCTCACAGTTTTACTGTGGTGTATTACTTAAGTTTCTCTCTTTCCCTTTGTTTCATCTTCTTTTATTTGTATGATATTGAACACTCATTTTATGCTGTTGCTCCCACCCGTTTATTTGTCATCCCTGTCTCTGTGACGATGGTGAGCATTTTGAGTTATAGGGTGTAAATTTAAACTTTTTACCCCCATGATTTCTTTCTTGCTCGTCTTCCTGCTGTTTTCTCCGGCTTTTCTTCCGTCCTCCCACTTCCCCGTTTGTCTCTGTTTCCATGTGACAGACAGCAGTGACAGTGACCTTGAGCTCTCCATGGTGCGTCACCAACCCGAAGGCCTCGAACAGCTCCAAGCCCAGACGCAGTTCACCAGGAAGGAGCTCCAGTCGCTTTACAGGGGCTTCAAAAATGTAAGAAAACAATCCGCATGCTCAGGAGCGACTCATCAATTCATCCGTTTTTGCTCTTTATTGTTTGCGACCATTTTTGCACTGGACATGATTGCACAGAGGAGCAACTTTCTGTGGATTGATCAATTATGAAGTAATTCTCTAATTATAAAGTAAGAAATAAGCACGTCATTGCATCTAAAGTTAAAGTACTTTACTTAATTATATGCATCGATGACACTGTTTAACCTGACCTGCACTGCAGTTCTCTTTAACAGTTCCTTCTACTAACAGAAGCACTAATTTGATGCAGTGAAATGCACATGTGTATGAAGACATACATACTGTAGATGTAAGCAGTTATTAATTGTCTCCTTTTAAGCAACCTCTGTTCTCCTGGACAGCTGTTTTGCTTGTCCTTTATTTACATTACAAGTCTTTGGTAAGATAACAAGGTGAGCTTTCTATCCAGTATTAAACTTCTATTGCAAAGGATAAAATAGATGGACTTGAGAAATGTAAGCACTACCTCAGTGATGGTGCCACCATCTTCTGAACAGAGATATGACAGCCACTAATAACACTTTGAAACAGTAAACCTTAAACCCTACAGACTGAATACTGAACCTGTGTTTAATGCACTACTGGACTACTGTATCAAACTGGCCCCCAAACACGAGTCTGTCATGTTAGCAGTTTAAGAACTTCTCTCCAAATTCTCCTCTGCTGCTCAGGGGAGCTTTTCACGTGTACATGACTGGAATGATGCATGTTTTGGCACTCAGGGATTAAAGACTTTTAGAGCTCCTGACTGTGAGCAAACCATCTTTCCATTCAAACAGGGGGCAGCGATCTAAGCCGGGACCTCCCAGGCCACCTCCTCCAGCTCTTCCGTGGGAACACCGAGGCTTTCCCAAGCCAGGTCTGCCCTGGGGTCTCCTCCTTATAGGAAATTGCAGGCAGCCTAAGAGCAGAAACCGTTATGTGGATCTGCCTCGATAAGCTGCAGCTTCAGCACTTCTGCCCATTGTTTTCCTATTTAATGAGCCGATGCTCGTATTGTTCAAATGGCATTGGTCAACCAACACATGCACAGGCATGCATAAACGTGGGAGTGACTTAACACATATTTTTGCCCACTGCAGAAGTGGGTAATAGATATCGACAGTAAGTGGTTGTAATAGGAAGCAAAGCTCCATTAAAGAGGGGAAGCAGAAGACCACAAGCTGATGTAAACAAAGAAGCTTTAAACTTAAGAAAAATAAAGCCTGAAAATGTTTTAAGAGGCATTAATGATACATAAAGAGCTGTGCAGAGAAATGCTCAGTGTAAGCAAGTCTTTAGTGACAATATCAATAAGTTGTTTAAGCAGCTCATTACTTTCAGCACTGAAACCAGATATAAGTTAAAAGACTAATTCCAAGCAATTTGAATTCCCTCATTCGACGATGAGTGTTAATATTCACAAGTGGGAACCATTCACGATAGGTCCGAATCTTCCTCATAGCAGACAAACTTGCAGTACTCACAGGAACAGACTGGACTGTCACGGTCCTGGGTCAGTTGTCCAGCATTTTGGGGTGTTTTGGACTTTCAAGCATTGTTTTTATATTCTGTTGATTCTTGGTTTATTTAATGTTATATTTGCTTAATGTGCTGCAAATGTATTTAGTCTCAGTTTCTAGTGTTTTGTTTGGTTTCTCCATCAGTGCGTTAAGTTCATTCATGTCTGTGTTTCTCTGTATAGTTCACTCACTTCCTGTTTTATTTTGGAAGTTTATGTTCTTTGTGCACCACCTCTCTGTCTCTGTCTGTCTGCATGCCTTGCTCTGGGGTTTTCAGGCGCCAGTGTGTTTTTCTTGGTTTAGGATTTAGTTCGTGTTTTTGTCTTCTTAGCCGCAGTGTTTTCCAGCCTTTGGGTGTTTTCCAGCTTTTGGTATTCAGTAGTTTATAGCTTTTTGGGCTTTGTTCTTTTGCTTTTGAATTCCTGCCTTCAGCCTAATAAAATGGCTCCCCTTCAGTTAAACTGCCTCAGCGTCCTGCATTTAGGTCCTCACTCCACAACACATCAACCTCAACATTTATACGGGCTCAGTTAGCATATTAAATATTACACAAGTACAACTAGCAGACATGACAGTACATCTAGTACTGCTATAACAGCAGTATGGCTTAGGTTTGCAAAGTTTAGCTGAACAAACTACAAGACTTCTGGAACAATGTCCTTTGGACAGATGAGACCAAAGCAGAGTGCCACATTTGGAGAAAACTAAACACAGCACATCAGCAAAAATACCTCATACAATGTAAAGCACGTCGGTGATTTGTGCTTGTTTCACAGCAATAAAAACTGGGCACCTTGCAGTCATTGAGTCGAGACCATCTGTCTGGCATCTAAAGCTTGGCCAAAACTGGGTCATGCAGCAGGACACTGATCTCAAGCACAGCAGCAAATCAGCAACAGAATGGCTCACAAAGAAACAAACAATGTGTTGCAATGAGCCAGTCAAAGTCCAGACCTCAACCTAATTCAAATGCTGTGGCTGGACATTAACAGAGTCGTGCATAAACAAACGCCCGGAAAGCTCAAAGAATTTAAGCAACACTGTAAAGAAGAGAGTGTCAGAACAGCCACGTGAGACACTGATAAAGTCACACAGAAAACTTTCTTTATTTTATGGCTGCTAAAGGCGGTTCCACAAGCCAGTGAATCATAGGGTGCATTTCGTTTGTCACAGGACTGCATAAAGTCCTGTGACAAACTTTCTTTTTCACATGATTGTATTTCTGGCATTTTTCTGTCTCACATTCACTTTCAATATCTCTCCTTAGTAACATTACACACTATTTCTCTCACTGACTCATTTGTCTATTGTTTTTGTTTACCTTGCATTAGGAGTGTCCCAGTGGGCTAGTGGATGAAGAAACATTCAAGAGCATCTACTCACAGTTCTTCCCTCAAGGAGGTGCGCTATTTTACTCAATAACAGAAACTAGAACAAGAGTGTGGAAGAGTGACTGCTGCAGCAAGATTGAGTAAATTTTACAAGCAAGTTGATTAGAATTTATTATTCAGTCTCACACATGCAATGGGAATTTCTTGTTTTTCCATTATTTTCTCTCAGATGCAACCACCTATGCACATTTCTTGTTTAATGCTTTTGACATGGACCGAAATGGCTCTATCCGATTTGAGGTGAGTACACCACAGGCTGCAAGTTTAAAGAATTTAAATTGAAAAGCTAAATAAATTATGAATTGCATTTACAGGACTTCGTTCTGGGACTGTCTGTGTTACTTAGAGGCTCTGTTACAGAGAAACTTCGTTGGGCATTTAATCTATATGATATCAACAAGGACGGCTACATAACAAAAGAGGTCCAGTAAAAAAAAAAATTCCTGAGAAAAAAGCTTTAATGATTTCTGATGTGTCTGACTGGCATCTTTTTTTTCCCTGCAGGAAATGCTGGCTATCATGACCTCCATTTATGACATGATGGGCAGGTATACTTTACCCAGTGTACGAGATGATTCCCCCGGTGAACATGTGGAGAAGTTCTTCCAGGTATGCTTAATCTACAAAATCACACATGCAAATATACACTCACCAGACAGCTTTTCAGCTTCACCTTCCTAGTGCCAGGTTGGACCTCCTTTTGCCTTCAACTGCCTTTAATTTCCATGGCATAGACTCAACAAGCTGCTGGTAACATTGATCAGAGACTGAGGAATCCTCTGTTCCACCACATCCCAAAGGTGCTCCACTGGAGTGAGATGGGGTGACTGTGGAGTGCATTACAGTGAGCATCATTGTTATGTTCAAGGAACCAGTTTGAGATGGTTTGAGTTTTGTGACATGGCCTGCTGGAAGCAGCCATTAGAAGATGGGTATACAAGGTCCTAAAGGGATGAGCATGGTCAGCAATAATACTGAAGTAGGTGTTCAAATGGTGCTGAATTGGCGCTAAGAGGCCCAAAGTGTGCCAAGAAAATATGCCCCACAACATTTCACCAGCAGCAGCATGAGTGTGGGAAAATCACAGTAATTCAGCAGTTTCTGAAACAGTCAAACCAGCCCGTCTGATACCAACAACCACGTTCAGTCACTTGAATACACTGAGTTGCTGCCATTTGATTGGCTCGTTAAAGATTTGCATTTATGTGCAGTTAAACAGGTGTACCTGATAAAGTGTCTGGTGAGTGTACATTAGTGCATTCATGTATTATAATTATCCAGTGCCACGTTTTGTGTGTTCCCACGGCAACAACAATAGCTTTGTATTGTTCTGCAGGTTACACCTGTTCTCTGTTGGTTGCTCATGAAAGAAATGAACAATAGATAAGTTATTTTGTCTCATGTTACCCACTTTGTTTCTTAATATGGATCAGAAAATGGACCGTAACAAAGATGGAGTGGTGACAATAGATGAATTCATAGAAACTTGCCAAAAGGTAAATGAAATCAAATCAAAAAATGGTGCCACATGTTAATCAACCAAGTTCATGCAGTGCCCCCCCCCCCCCCCCCACACCCCCACCCCCCCCCTCT
>VOQJ01011925.1:0-23689 GCA_015052665.1 Apistogramma diplotaenia | reverse complement strand
CCCCCCCCCACCCCCCACACCCCCTCATGCTTTCATTAGATTCACAATGAAGGCACAAACAAAGGCCATGCTGCACTGGTTGGGCAGCATAGCTAGTCCTTTCTACTGCCCTGATTAAATTATTGTCTGTTAGTTAATAGTATTGTCTGTCAGTCTCGGTTTACTCCCCTTTGTTTTGCAGGAAGCAGCACGGCCTGCATCGTAGTTCTGGATCGACGGAGTCACAGGCTCCACACGTGTAACCTTGGCGACTCAGGCTTCTTAGTGGTACGCGGTGGAGAGGTGGTTCATCGCTCGGACGAGCAACAGCACTATTTTAATACACCCTTCCAGTTGTCCATCGCTCCTCCAGGAGCTGAGGGAGTCGTGCTCAGTGACAGGTCAGTGACTCAGTGTCAGCCTTATCACTGCTTGAGTTGGGTTTGCTCGCCACTTTGCAGTGCGAAGGAAGATTTAAAATGGGAATGCATGTTGTGATTATTATGATTATGATTATTAAAGCTTATTAAACCTGATTCATCTTCTCACGCTGGAAGCAATTATCATCGCATGAATACCTTTATGTTTCTGTTTGCCAAGTAAACAAAACCTGCTTTTGACGTCACACTCTAAAGTGTGTCCAGGCGTGCGCAGGTTTGCTGGTGAAACTAATCTACGTCTCTTATTAATGTCATCTCTTCTAATAAAGGTGTTGTAGCAGAATCTGTTTTATGTAAATAATTACAGGGATTATGTGAGTGTTGGTGGCAACACCATAAACTATCCTCCAGACATTGCCTTTAGTGTTTTTAGCTATTTGCAGACAGTATTTCGTAAACTCATTGATTGGTTTACGAAATGTAAACCAATGAGTATCAAGAATGTTATTTTTAAAAAATTGCCAGGCGAGCTTTACAGTTTGGCAGTGGCAGCCTAATTAAAAAGGGAGTAACTTTTTATACTTGTTTTGTTTAACTTTTCTCACTGGTTTGGCAGAATTAGTAGGTTAACTTTCCCTTTGAGCTACATTTATGGCTCTGTTTTATGTCACCATGAAATAAACCCAAGCAGAAAGGCTCCCAGGTAATAAAACCAGTCTTGTGCATGGGCGACAGGAAGTCCCTGCATTCTGCGAGGGCAGGCAGTTCTGCTTTCAAGTCAGCTGTCACATTAAACACTCGCACTCCACCTTCAAAATCTGTGTCAGGGTGACTTCTAACCTGCTCAGTTCCACACTTGAAACAGTCGCCAGCAGCTCGGGCGCTTCACGCTCTAGTTTCACTTTGTGATCTTCCTGTGCTCCTTTGTTTCCCGTAGTCCCGAAGCAGCTGACAGCTCCTCTTTCGACGTGCAGCTTGGTGACATCATTTTAACGGCAACAGACGGCCTCTTTGACAACATGCCGGACTACATGATTCTTCAGGAGCTCAAAAAACTCAAGGTGTCACTTCTGGATATCAGCTTTTGCTCGTATGCGATGGAAACAAATTTCAATTTTAATGCTTTTTATTATTGCTCATTTCAGACTACCAACTATGACAGCATCCTGCAGACTGCACAGAGCATCGCAAAGCAAGCTCACGATCTTGCCTACGACCCTAATTATATGTCCCCTTTTGCACAGTTTGCCTGTGACAACGGCCTGAATGTACGAGGTAAATGTTTAGAAAAGCACGCCGATTTTCTTTATTAATAACTCCAATATGAAAGCTTTGGTTGGACAAATTTTAATAGTGGTTTTATTTTTTATAATGCTGAATAGTAAACAGTGAACGCTTTTTCTTTGTTTTCTTATTCTGCAGGAGGGAAGCCAGATGACATCACGGTGCTGCTCTCTATTGTGGCTGAATACACAGACTAAAACAAACGCGTGTGTGTGTGAGTGTGCTTCTCTGGGGCTGTTCCTTCCTCGCCGTCTGCCTGAGTCTTCCACCTGCCGCCCTCCCGCAATGCACCGCGTCCTGCGGGCTGACAGGGGGGAGGCCCACCAGCACCACGACACACACTCCTGTGTTAACGGCCCGTGTTAACGTAACGTTTAGTTTTCTTCCGCTGTTTTGTTCTGGTGCTTGAGCGGTTGAGGGGAGGCGGGCAGCTAGGACGTTTTCATGTCAATTGTGATGCCGAAGGAGGCGCGAGAGACGAGCCGGCCTTTCATTCTTCCTCATCTCATCAAGTAGCATCAACACTTTTTCTTTAAGATGATGTGAGTGAAAGACAGCCGGACAGATGGATTGCCCGTAGGCTTTAAAATCGGGAATAAAAATGTGATAAGGAGTAAGCCATTGGTTTGGATTCTGTAGAGCGTAGAGTTGAGTCTGTTGTCTCTGTTGTTCATCTGGGGTAACTGTGTAACTGTGTTTGAACAAAGCATGTAGGCTAGACTGAGGAAGCTGATGCCAGGATGTTGTTTGAGTATGAAATGTGAGAGTTGGGATTACGCGTCTTTGCTCAGATCAAAACTCCGTAAAGAGAAAGTGTAATGCTTATTAAAGCTTTCCTGTGAAGGTTTATCAGGTTTTGTCACTTAGCTGAGGGAACTGCACCTCCTGATGAGATGTAAATATACATTTTTTGTTTTTAGAACTATGTCCGCACCTTTCTGTTGTCTTTGAATCGGTTGTTAATGCGAAGAGCTACACATGCGCTCATTAGTATATTTTCTTGTATAGATACTAATGTTGAGTGAGCTTCATTAGTCCCAACGCTTTCCGCTTGAAATGAACAAGTTGCTTCCCGAGATTGATCTCTGAAGCAGTCGTGCTGCAGAACGGTTGTTAAAATGTGTGACTGGTCGTGTGGCATATAATTGAGTTGTTGTATTTAATGTTTATATTTGTTATGAAGCTGAAGCTAGCATCTGGGAATGCTTACAAATTGTAGTGAGAGGACAGGAGCAGATTTAAAGGGGGGAAAAAAAAATTTTTTAACCTTATTTTCTTTTAAAAATCTACAGACTGAAGCGTCTGACGTGAAATAGTTCTCATAGTTGACTAAAAGAGCCAGGTGTCTTGAAGAGAAAAAAAAAATCAGATGTCCTCTGTGTGAGTCCGTTTCGAGTGATTTGTTTTTCAGTCCCTTATTTCCTCGTTTCATTTGTTTGCTGCTTCTTCTGTTGTTCATGTCTGCATACGACATGGTGGTGACAGTGATTGCGACGAGTGCGTAAACGTGTCCGCTGGATTTCACCAAACTACATTAATCAAAGACACTGATGATACTGTTCTGCTTATGAGGGTCTAACGCTTCACCCGAGTGCTGTGGACAAACTCCTTACAGTTTAAAAGCATGTGCACCAAAGACACATTTTCTTTGTTTAGATCATTACGATTATTTTTTTTTTTTCCCCTTGGGACACAAACATCATAGAGCAATATTCTAATTTTTCTTGTGCAACATGTGTCTGATGGCCAGATGTATATGTGGAAATTTCAGAATGACATTAAAATGTATTTTCTATGCTTAAAGTTGTATCATATTCCTGGTTTAAGTTATATGTCACTGATTATCTGTAAGTAACTATGACAGATTTAAAAGAAGAAAAAAAACCAAAGAAGGAAAGCCATAGTACGTGATTTGGGCGCTGCTCTGGAAGCTCCACTGTAAAAAGTAACAGTTGTCACTGTGGTGTTCATCTAACAATCACGGTAGAAATTACTGTTGCTGCCATACTTGAATCCACTGATCCACCGTGCATTTTCCTGCTAGAGAGCAGGATTGTACATATTGTTCATGCGTGCAATTTGGCAGCAGTTTGTGCTACAGTTACACTTTACATCAAAATTTGGCTGGTCTTTCTTTCTCATAAACACAATGGAGGCAATTATTTGCATATCTGTCCTGCTGTCTTCATTATTTGTTTTTGCATGGTTTTAGTTACTGGTACGATTTTTTTTCTTTTTTACAAAGTTAATTTCTCACCATTTTATGCTGTTCTTGTCTTTTCGAGTGGTTTGTGTAAAAGTGTCTGCTTCTCAAATATAGCCCTATATTTGACAGAGACATAACCCTTATGCAGGAGGAGGTGTGAACTTACAGTATGAGGGTGAGCACAGTTTCAGCCTTAACTAATAGCTAGACCTGTAATCAAGAGGCCTTTCCTGTCATTGCAAGCTTGTCTCGTTCCTGCCGTGTTGCCCGGTGTTTGATGTAAATGATGTGTGGACACGTCTTCTTCTCTTGTAAAGCCGTTCTCAAAGGTGCTTCTGCAGTCTGTGTGGTATGATTGTCCTGTTTCCCGCGAGCGTAAGTGAAAGACACATGTATGTCTATAGTGAAACAATGCAGGTCTAATTTATGTAAATATGTTTTAAAATATGTACAATATTTAAATAAAGAACCTAGTATTTATACTAAACTTGTTTGGGTGTTTTTTGTGATGGCGTTCTTGTTTGAAGACACAAATGTTCAAAGAGCATGTGCGCTGATACTGCTAAAAATACACATTTAGGTAGGTTATTATTTACAGTTGTTAAATTACATGTTAACTCGGTGTATAATCAGTTAATCACATGGCAGCAACTTAACGCATGTAGGCATGATTGAGACAACCAGCTGAAGTTCAAACTGAGCATCAGAATGAAGAAGATAGGTGACCTTGAACGTAGCATAGCTGTTGTTACTGGATGGGCTGGTCTGAGTATTTCAGAAACTGCTGATCTAGTGGGATTTTCCTACACAACCATCTCTAAGGTTTACAGTTACAGTTCCCTGGGGAGAATGTCCAGACTGCTTCACTTGGAAGGCAACAGTAACTCAAATAACCACTTCTGACAACCAGAGTATGCCTACAATCAAGCTGCTTACATTTTAATGTGTTAAAAAATCCAAATCCACATATATATCAATAGGAGACACTTGGGTCAATCTGCATCCTGAGCACATTTTGATCATTAGAATGGGCCGTTATAGTGATGTGCAAAAGGCTTGAGCCGCCCCTCATTACTTTATATTTTGCTAAGAAAATAGGAAATAAGTGCAGCAATTTATTGAAACATGTGCAAACATACATGGAAATACAGGAGATGATTGTACAGCGTTTGCACAGTTCTGATGAGCTTGAAAGTCAATATTTGCGGTGACCACTTTTATTCTTCAACACAGCCTGAACTCTCTTAGGCAGTTTCTTGTAATTTCTCTAAGTAGTCTTCAGGAATTGTTCTCCAGGAAGGAGAAGGACATTCAAAGTTATTCAAAGTTGTCCAAATGTAGTTTTCCACAGCAGTGATTTGTGCATGACAGCAGCAATAGAAGCACGAGGGGTGATTCAAAACTTTAGCACGAGCGCATGATTGCAGGTGTTTACCTGACTCACATTTTACTCTTTATATCTACTAGTCTTTTGGTCCTTCAGTGCTACAATTGCTACATCAGAAGTACTATCCTTACTACCACCTCACTTCTAACATTATAATTTTAAAAGCATTTATTTAATAATTATTTAATTAGGCGCTGCAGAGGAATAACTTCCTGTTTAAATTATTAGTGGTCCAACAGTGGTAACTGCACCTGCATGTGTGATTTCCAGCATTAGGTGGCAATGAGGAGTCGTAAGATGCCATGAATGTTTTGTTTACTACCCTGCTCCAGGCAAGACAGCTTCGCTTCCTTGTAGCCAGCAGCTAACTCACATTCCTGCTGACAACAGAGAAAATAGGTGTGTGTCAGCTGACAGCCGTGGGATGCTAGTCTGCTAACTTTTGGGGATTAACAAACAAAAGCTGCGCTGTTAAATTAGCGTTTGTCGAGGGTGTTAGCGTTTGAGTGGGGCGTTAATAATGTGGCCGAGGAGAGGGGGGCTTACATAAAAACAAACCACCCAAGTGGCTGTGTTAGCGTTAGCGAGCTAGCGGCTATCTCTGTAGCAACCGTAGCTAGCAGGCTGTGACAGCTCCCATGGACGGCGTAAAAGCGTGAACATCCCGCAGGCGGCTTACGCTAAGATAAATGTTGACTCAATGGCCAAAACGGAGCGGAGCAATGGACTTAATTTGCGGGACAGTGCGGAGAAGCTGACAGAGAATGGGACAGGCACTTCGCACGGTTCAGACCCAGAGTTAAACGGCAATGTCGTCCCCGGTGAGACCCAGGTGGACAAGTACGGATTCACAGGAGGAGCCCAGCAGGTCTCCGGAGACTCGTAAGTGGCGTTTCAATATCGCTAGTATAGGATTTTTGCACACAAAGTGATTGTAGTGTTTACAAGGGTTTCCAAAATCTTTTTGTTTGATTGAGAAGGGTGAATAACAATTAGCCTTCTCTGTTCCTCAGAGGGCTTTCCCCCTCTTTCACTTCTTTCCAGCACTCTGCAATAATAATTATTATTAATGAGGCTTTGTTTTTTGTTGGATGACTTTAAACTTTAAATGAGGCCAGTCCAGGTATGCTTTTACTGGTAGATGAAAATCTGATGTGTTTTTTTTCCTCATTCACAATTCCATTCAATTTGACAAGAACTCCAACACCTGGATTAAGCTTTTCCCAACTTTTTGACCTTTACCCCCTCGGTCCTCAAAGTGAAGCTGAAGCTGCTGGTGACCCCTTGACCTTATGGCAGCCTTGCATATGTTTTTGGTTGTGCATATTGATGAAAACTGTCACGCATTCATTTCCAGTAACAAAAGTGTATTTAATGTTTGTTGCAAAATAGTACTTATGCCACTGTAATGTTTGAGGTGGATCGTGGTAAGATTGTGTTGATATGAGAACCATTCATACATGCTGCTTTATTATCTCTGTGTTACACCACAGTGTAGAAACAGCAGGAAAATAAAAAGCCTGTACCTGGCTCAGGTGTGCAATGGTGTGAACAGCCCTGCCTTTGACGTCAGTGTTTTGAAATTCAACACTGTCAGAAAAAAATGTCAGCATTTGCTTGGAGGTTTACCATTCATTGGATTGGTCAGGTTTTTTTTCCCCCCAGTTCTTAACTGGTTTGGGATTTATCCCAATCTGTGATACCTGTTGGGTTTGTATCTGTCTGTATTCCTGCTTTTCTTGCTCAGCTGCTCTCTGGCATCAAGAAGAGAGAGACCGCATTCTTTTTGGTTGGATTTTTCATACTGGCATAGATACAGAGAAGCTTGTCAATTAGGGCAGTGCAGGTACTGTCACCTCACAGGAAGAAATGACTGGTTTCAGAGTTTACGTGTTCTCGCCGGGCCTGTTTTCGGTCTCTCCATGTACTCTGGCTTCCTCCCAAAGTCCAAAGACATGCATGTTCGGTTAATTAGTGATTCTGAATTAGCTGTATGTGCAAATATTGGCATTAATGATTGTCTGTGTCTGTGTTAGCTGTGGTGACCTGTCCATGGTGTGCCCTGTGTTTTACGCCATGATGCCAGGGATAGGCTCCAGCCCCTACATGACCCTGAATTAGATAAGGGTCATTCCATGTCAGCTGATGTCCAGCCTGACCATCTCTGATTTCATTGAGAAAAATACAGGGTGATTGTACCCTTTCAGCAGGCAAAATTTCTGCTATTGTTAATTTTCTCAGCTGTGTCTAACGAACTGCTTAACCTATGTCATTCTCAGGCCAAATATGTTCTACTTCATGAATATGGAATTTCAAAAATGTAGGTGAAGTTCGGGATCAAATTCCAAGAGCTTGCATTTGCATGAAAATGTGATAGTATGGTCCACATTTCCATATTTAAAGGCCACTAGATAGAACAATTTCAAAATTTAGAGGTATGACATTTGTGACGCAGATTCCCATCTGCGTACTCGGAGAGTGTATTTTAATACTTGTAAAATTGGCAGACACTCCTGTTCTAAACCCTCAAACTTCCTCTTTGTCCCTGAGCAATCCAGCATTACAAGCTTCAGTGGTTCCCAACCTTACCTCGAGTAACATCCAATTAATCTTCTCATGTTCACTCTTTCCGGTGCCAGGCAGAATTAATGGGACAAGGCAGAAAATCGATTAACACTTTTATGTACAAATGAAAATCTGTATAGTTTTTATATGTTATTGTAATAATTGTTGTACATTAATTAAACATTGATTCAAAGAAGGTAAAAGAGGTTAGGAAGCCCTAGGAGGCTCTTGTTAGAAATGAATGCAACCTGTAGAGGATCATTCTGGTTTATTGTATGGTAAATTTGCAACCTCCACCTTCCCTCTCCATCATATAATCAAGGCAACCATCACAAGGTCCCTTTGCAACTTTTAAACTTAAAAAAGATCTACTTTCAGCTGCTCCCTTATTCACAAGGAGTCACCACAGCAGGTAGATCCAGGTGTTTGATTTGGCAGAGTTGTTATGCCAGATGTTTTTCCTGATGCAACCACAAAAGGGTTTGTGTGTCGTCCGGGGATCGACCTGGGGATCTTTCACTTGGTAGCCAAATGCATAGCAGCTTATCAGGGATCTCCTTCCCTGTGGAGCCAAAGGAGCCACATTTGCATGATCTGCAGTTCAGAAGTATTGTTCTCATGCTGGGTGTTGTGTGCATGTGTTGGTGCAGCCATTGTAGCTCCTTTAAGGACACACTCCTTTAAGTTAGCTTTCTTCTAATTGGCTGCCCCCCTGTAAACAGAAGGTTTGAACAGGTGGTAGCTTGTGTGGGCACTTTAAGCTGTGTGTGATTATCAGTCAGAGCCAAGAGTAGAAGACCTGCCTGAAACTGTGTTTGGTGCAGTTTGAATCCTGAGGTTTTGGCTCACAGGGATTTCTTGCACATATGCTCAACATATTTAAAACTTTGTTTGCGTTTAGTGAGAATGTCTGTTTTTGTAACTCTGTAATGCTGAAGTGAGCTGAACAAGGGGAAAGTTCTCCCAGTTTCCTGTTTTGCTTCCACTTCTTTGCTGATGGCCGGTGTTTAACTGCTTGGGCTGAGGCTAGGTTTTCTACCCGTACATGGGCAAGATTCCTGCCCCCTGTGACGACAGCATTACCTTGTACGTGGCGTCGAATAGTGCGACTATTGTAAGTGGGTAAGAATAACTTGTTTGCATTTTACACTTTCAGTGTTTTCTCCCCCACAGTGCTGAAGAGATCCCCATTGAGGTGTTGAGACAGCGGGAGGCAAAATGGCTGGAGATGCTCAGCAGCTGGGACAAGTGGATGGCCAAAAAATACAAGAAGGTCTGTAAATCTAATCAGTTATATTAATTATATCTGGAGGTTATATAGTGGTTCTTTGTGAGTAATTGTCCATGTGTTGTGTAACAGGTGAAAGAGCGCTGTCAGAAGGGGATCCCTCCTTCCCTGCGGGGCCGAGCCTGGCTCTACCTCTCTGGGGGCAAAGTCAAAAGGGAGCAAAACTCGGGAAAGTTCCAGGTGAGTCATTGAAAGTTGTTTAATTCAAAAATGCACATTTTCAGACCTGGAACAAAATGTGTGATGCAAAAAAAAATTTACAATTGAAGTCTAAAATGTGAAGTGGTGGGAACTGCACAACAGTAAGCACAGCTGTTCTGGCCACGGTGAAGTCAGTGAGTCTGTGTGAATTTATTTGACAGAAATCTATTCAGCTGGACTTTTTTTTTTTTAAACCATATTTTCATATTATGCATAATACAAAAATGTAGTCAAAGAAACAGTTTTATTCCACTGTTTCTTCAGCCCTGCTGAAATGGGTGGCAACAAGCAGGAAAGGTCCTCGTGTACACGTCACCGAGAGCGTGCCAGGGTATTGTCTCAGTTTTAACAATAGTACACCAGTGGGCATCCAAACAAGGTGCACTGAAATGAAATTCTTCAGTCTAACTCTACTGTTGCACTTTGCATTAATAGGCTGCTTTTGTTTGTTGTGTCTTTCGTTACAAAGTTGACCAAGTATCAAAATAAACAAGACAGCAGCAGTGACTGTTGGGTAACACTTAGCAGAGACTAAATCATAAGATTGTAAATGCATGTTGTTATTTGGAGAACAGTGCTTGAAACCTTGAGGTTCTAAGTTTGAGAACAAAAGTGCATGTGAATTAATGTAATTTTTAAGTAACATAATATTAAAAATGCCCACTAAATTGTGCGATTTAGGAACTTGACAGTCAGCCAGGAGATCCCAAATGGGTTGATATCATCGAGCGGGACCTTCACCGACAGTTCCCTTTCCATGAAATGTTTGCGGCGAGAGGCGGTCATGGGTAAGTGCTTCTGTTGCTGTTTTCCAGAAGCCTTTAATGATTCTCATTTTTCTGCTGATGAGGCCGAACATAGTAACATAGTTTCTAAACTCGTGTTTTCACGTACAGGCAGCAGGACCTGTTTCGTGTGCTGAAGGCTTATACTCTGCATCGGCCTGAAGAGGGTTACTGCCAGGCTCAGGCTCCAGTCGCTGCCGTGCTCCTGATGCATATGCCAGCTGAGGTGATTACTGAGCAAAGATTTAACCTCTCTGTTCTTATTTTCTAATATAAAATAACTGGTTGGCTCTGGATACCACCTGCTGTAATCATATGATGTAAAAGTTCATTTGTTTTCCTCTCATTCTGTCTCTCTCTTTTTTTTGGTCCTAGGATGCTTTCTGGGTTCTCGTCCAGATTTGTGAAAAATACATTCCTGGTTATTACAGTGCAGGGCTGGTATGTGATCTACCTTATCTACTCTAACTCTCTGCACTCACCAGCCACTTTGCTAGTGTTCAACTGCTTTCAAATTTCTAATCAGCCAATCGCATGGCAGAAACTCAACACATTTAAGCGTGTGGTCATGGTCAAGAGTGAAGCTCAAACTGAGCATCAGAATGAGAAAGAAAAGTATGCTACTGTAGTTTTCTTTAGAAAGAACAAATTGTTTCTATTTACACACAATAACAGAATTAATTCAGAAAAAACTTAACCAAGGTTGTATATTATTAGCCCACATTTATTGAGCCATAGCACAAACCACTGCTGTGCAATGATGTGCTTTAACTTAGTAATGCTCAAAGCTTATAAAGTCAAGTTAAGACAGAGGATTATCTTCCAGTTTACACACAGTATAAAACCTTCAGCTCTGTCCGGTTTGAGCTGTCCTGTGAGAAAGCATCGTGCCAAAAAAAATGAAATTTATTTAGACCTGAGGAAAATAATTGTCCATGTTGACAAAGCGGGAGATGGATATACGAAGTTATCACACCATTTCCAAGTGTCAAGAAGCATCATAAAGAAATCCAAAGAGAGTCGCACAGTAAAGAACAAGCCTGTCAGGGGTAGGAAGCAAAAGATTGCAGAGATTCTGGAGAGATATCTAAAAACCCCAGAACAGCTGCCAAGGCAGTAGTTAGGAATGGACTGTGAGGTTGCAGACCAAAAAAAGCCTCCACTTTTGCAGAAGAGACACCTTCACGCCCAACTGAAGTGTGCTAAGGACAACCTGGAGAAAGATTATACACACTGGAAGCACATCCTTTGGTCAGATGAGACCAAACTGGAGCTCTTTGGCCACAGAGATGGTGCTGATGTTTGGAGAAAGAGGAGAGAGGCATACAGCCCAAAGAGCACCATCCCCACAGTGAAATTCAGTGGTGGCTGTGTTATGCTGTGGGGTATGTGTGTGGAACTGAGAATCTCACCAAGGTGGAAGGAATCATGAAGAAAGAAGGATATGTGAAGATTTGAAAGAAAACCTCAAGCAGTCAGCAGGAAAACAGGGTCTGGATGATCGCTTTGTCTTCCAACATGACAACGATCCCAAACATGTCGCTCCTGGTGAATAACTGCCGCCGGCAGACCAAAATGTAACATTACTGATCGGCCTGCACAAAGCCCAAACAAGTGCAGGCTGTTACCCTTGTTCTGGGAAATGATTCTGGCCTCATTTGTTTGACTACATCTCTGATGCCTTCTTCCATCAGGATAAAGTGCCTTATCACAAAGCTCAGATCATCTCAGTCAGATTGGACATGACAAGAAACCTGAAATCTGGTGACTTAGTTCTCACTCTACTGAGTCACCAGATTTCAATCCCACAGAGCATCTTTGGTATGTGGTGAAACAGGAGATTCACGTCATTGGTGTGCAGCCGACAAATCTGCAGCAGCAGTGTGACGCTATCATGTCAATGTGGACTCAAATCTCTGAGGGATGTTTCCAGCATCTTATTGAGCAGCTCTGAAGGCAAAAGGGGTCCAACCCAGTACTAGCAAGGTGTAACTGCACCTTTAACATCACACATCTGAAGAGAAACATCACAATTTTTATTCTTTCCTGTGACCCATGCGACACTGAGCTGCTGAAATACTACTTTAAGTAACATTTAAGCAACAACCCTGAACATGAGCACTGGCTGAATGCCACAGACACTGAAAACATCACACACCCGCAGAAATCTAAGCCTAAGTACAATATAACTGAATGACTCAGTCACTGCTAAATTAATGACATGCTCTTAAATGAATAGTTCCAGTAGTCTCTGTACTTGTTTGTCCAGAGCTCTTCTGTACACTGCAAATGATCAAATAAGCAAGTGTAGAAAAGTGCAGTGAAGAAATGAAGTTAAACACACTCATTTAATTTCCATAACAAAATATGCTCAATGATGCACAGTGCTGGTAAAGATTTTTAATTCATTTTTGTTTACATTTATGGATATTTTTCCAGGTTCTAAGATTAATTCCACCAGGAGATCAAATAAATTTGGCTTTAAGATTTAAAATCAGTCAAAATGTAATTTGATGCTTGTTGACCTCATTTTCTAGAGTCAATAACTTAACTTGTTCGGCTCGATAGTACGTGTGGCTGCTGGTAACGTTGCAGCTTTGCAGGCCGTTATCTCTGTCACTTGCAGGAGTGATAACGATGTGCTAACGACTTAATACCATGAGGTGGTGACAAGGCTACAAGGACGAGATAATCAGACAATCAGATTAGCTGAAGCCACAGGAGTCTGTTCTTTCTCTGCTGACTGTTATTCCATGTTGTCCCCACAGGAGGCGATCCAGCTGGACGGGGAGATTCTGTATGCCCTGCTGCAGCAAGTTTCCCCTGTGGCCTACCGCCACTTAAAGAAGCATAAGCTGGAGCCCACCCTGTGCATGACCGAGTGGTTCATGTGCATCTTCTCTCGGACTCTGCCGTGGGCATCGGTGCTGCGTGTCTGGGACATGTTCCTGTGTGAAGGTGAAGTGCTGCGCACTGATAGGTTTTTAATATAAAAAGAGAAAATGTTGGGATTGATATTATAATGCAGAAACAGAAACAAGTCATTTTAATCTCATGGACAGCAGCTTTGGTTGACTTTTGTTTGAGTGTCTGAGTGGAAAATCCCACACCCAACAAGAACTTCCTGTTTTTGCATCAGGTTGTCGCAGAGAAATAAGACGTGATGAGATAAACAGCTCAAGTGTTCCGGCAGGGTGAAGTGTCAGTAGTTTGGTTGAAGGTTGTGAAGGTTTCGTTTTTCATTTAAACAAAGCCCTCGGCTGGTTAAATTAAATTAAACTGTCTGCAAAACAGCACAGTTAAATGAATACAGCTTAGCAGCATTTAATGGTCCTCTGAAGCCTGTCATGTGACCATCGTCGTCCTCTTAAATGTTACCTGAAAAGCAGATTTCTTTAATGTCAGGGCTCAATGATGGTTAAAGGCAGATGAAGATAAAACGCAGTATAAAACTGGGAGAACTGGTTCATGGGGTGCTGGGGTCTAATGGAACAAGTTTCTCCGTTATTGGAAGGTCGGTGGTTTCAAAATATTGAACCCCTAAACCTCCCTCTATTGGTCTGTGAGCGTGTAAGTGAGTCAGTGAGACTAGAAAAGCAGTATATATAAATGCATTTACCGGGTACTGTGTTAGGTGTACCAGGTCGTACCTCAGTTGGCCTTCAGAACTCTAACTGACCGGGCAGCTGTGATCAGGAATGGCATTGCAACAGTATACAAAGTAACAACATGAAGTGTCCATGTTGTTTTATTTTGAAATAATAAAACTGGGTCACCACACTGCATCACTGTCTCACCGAAATCAAGTAGTACTTCTTCTGGCCATCGTGGAGAAATGAATTGGTAATATAACATGTCGAGACTGTTGCTCGATCCTCACGTTGTCTCATGTGACTGTTCACAGGAGTGAAGATCCTCTTCAAAGTGGGCCTGGTTCTCCTGAAATGCACATTGGGATCCCAGCAGAAACTAAAGGACTCTCAGGGTCTCTATGAGACAATGGAGTTGCTCCGTGCTATAAAACAACAGTACATGCAAGAAAGTTTCCTGGTGCATGAGGTACAGCTACAGAAAAACTGCTGTAATCTTGATTTTGCATCTCCTGCATGCCACACCCCTCTGAGACTTTGCCCTGCTGAGATTGTTAAAAGATGAAAAGATCTGATCTGTAACGTGTGGCTAACACTCTTCATCTGTCTGCTTTTCAGATTATGGAGCTATCGGTATCCGAGACCAAGATTGAGAAGGAGCACAATGCTCAGCTCCGGCGCTGGAAGGAGAGTCATGGAGATCTGCACTGCAAGTCCCCTCCCAGGATGCACGGAGCTAAAGCCATCATGACCTCTGAGCCAGTCATCAAACAACACCTGAAACAGAGACCCACTATCATCGTGCAGTCTCCCCTAGATCCCAAGACTGGTGACGAGCAAGCAGAGGATGCCCCGGAAAATGGAAAGAGCGAAAAGGAATATATAACAAAGACAGCACTCTCTCCGGAGGAGTTGGTGAATCCTTACGCTCCTCCCCCTGACCCCTCACCTCTCCTCGAGCACGCGACCGTACAGGGGTCCAAAGAGAGTCTGAGCAGTTTCGAGCAAGACACCTACCTGTAGCAGGGGAAGATTTACTGCAGTTTACAAACATCAGTCATTCCACACAGGCCTAACTGAGCAGTGACATGATAAAGCTTTCAGTGGGTCTGGACCAAGTTATCAAATGAGAGTTTTATCAATTTTTATTGTCAGTTTGTAAAATTGAGCACGACTCAGACTGCTAAACAGCTGCTGTGATTCTCTCTCTGTATCATTTTACTTGTACAGGTTACTCTGCAGTTTTAACTGCACCCTACAGCAACGGCCTTTCACAGTGAAACTGCAGTAAAAGTTTTACATGGAACTCAGATGGGTCATTTCCAGGGAGCGACAACATATGGCGACAATGAGTCATGAACTCGCGGCTCTTTTGCCCAGCTCTTGTGGCTCCCTATGGTTTAAAAAACACACTAGATGAATATGAGAACAGTTCTAATTCTGCTGAATCTCTTTAACAATGGCTATCACATATGTCCCGAGTTAACCGAGCTGTGGAGGACAAAAATGAGTTTGAGTGCATGCAGCGATTTGTTTGCGGTCACCTCCAGTGCCGCTGCCTAACTGGTGTGTTTTGCTTATTTTTACTATATTTAACGATATTGCATAGGCGGCTGCTTTTTAAAATCATTTTAAATTCATTTCATTATTGGGTTCCGCTGATCTTTATAGCGGCTCTGTGTCAGTCAGCCTGAACATGATTTTATTTTTTTTACTCTACTTCTCAGTTGTCCCGTTTTGCTGGTAAGAAAAATAAGATTTAGTTTTTATAGTTCCATGATTCCATAAATTTAACAAAAATATACTTTTATAATCTAAATTCAGTGTTAAAATAATAATTGGTAATAAATAGCCCACTGCAGAAAACGTCGCATGTGGTAAAGGAGTTTAAATACACCTCGCAGTAATATTGATTGGCTCAGTTATGCTTAACAGGCTGTGATGCTTCCATTAAGATAAAAAAGTCTATATTTTATTTATGGCAGTATACAGATTTTTGGGGGACTAGAAAACTTAAAACCTGCTCTTTTGATAGTAAAGGTTGCAGATTTCTGCTTTTGGGAGAAAGGAGCTTATTGCTAACTGTTAACAATACCTCCTGCTCATTAGCTCTTAATAGCAGCTCATTATTTCCCCTATTTAAAAGATCTAAAGACGGATTCCTCACTGATGAGATCTTTCCAGGAGCACTTTGCTTTTTTTTCCAGTCCTTTCTGCCTACATCAGTCACCATGTTGATGCTTCACTAGTCTCAGTTATTCGCACTAAATCGCAGTCAGTTAATCTGTGCTCAGCCAGTCTGTGGTGCTGCCTCAGTGAGTTGGTCTCTGCTGTCACTGAACACTAGAGGGCGTCCTGAGATGAGCAGTGAGCAGCAACCCCAGTCTTAACAACAAGGACAAAGAAAAATGGACACAAGCTGTTTGACACTCAAATGAAGGGTCATTGTTCAGGGACATTTTGTGCCACTAAGCCAAAGATTTGTAATGCAAATTTTTTTAAAAGATGTATTCATGGAGGTAATTCATTTGTGTCTGATAGTATTGTCAGTTTGGGAGTGTGTGGAGTTTATATTTATGTTGTAAGTGAAACGTAAATTTTGAATAAGCTGTTTTTTGTACAATCATACTTAAAGGTTTATGGTTTCATCGGTTTTAAATTTGTCAAATTATTATTATAAAATGAAAAAAGGAGCGCGCTAGAATAATTTTTTTTTAAATCTGCATTTTGTCAAAAGCTTTTGAGCAACATGCAGATTTCCTCCTGAAACCCACTGAAGAGTTTGAAAACAGAAGTTAGTTTTGCAGACAAAATGAATAGCAGTTAAGAGCAACAGAAGCCGACGGAGCCGTAAACCTGTGACGGTGGCGTGTGAATACTTGTATAACACAGAGATGTTGCAAATGAAGAAAAGAAAAATGAAGTAACTGTTAAACAGTTCGCAGTACCAGCACAAGACGTGGCTCTTGCTTGGAGTTACAACTGTACATTTTGGGGTATTTTCAGTTATGATGAAAAATGGTTGTGGGTATATGCTCATTTTCAAGTGTATTCTACGGGTTTGTTTGTTTTCTGTTAGGAAGCACTGTTTACTTGTGATGCCCTCCGAAGCGTCATGAAGTCACGTTGAAGTTTTTAAACTTACTTTTTTAAGGCATTTTTATGTTTTTTTTGTTTGTTTTACCAACACACACTTCAGCAGTTTGTGTGCAGAGCTGTTTAAGCGTCATGAAGAGCTGAGCTCGATCGGGGGGGGGGGGACTGTATGTTAACCGGTCATTTTAAACAAGCGTTTTCTCCAAAATCCACTAGAATGTATAAAATCTACACTCCAGTAAGTTGCTAAGATGCTGCTCATTATTAATGATTGCAACAGTTATATTTTGGGAAAAAGAGCCTTTATTTTGATAGGAGCTTGTAAATTTCTGAGATTTTGCCTCATTTGATCTAAAATGTGTAAATATTTTCCACCGAAGTCCATTCGAATCAATAAAACTTGAACCTGGATTTCACACTTCCTGGTTTTTTTGTTGTTTTTTTTTTGGGTGTGTTCAGTTTTATAGCACTCCCGTTATGTCTGCGTTTACTATCAAACAGAGGAGGGAAAAGTGCCACACAGACTGGACCAAAGTTATGAGCAGTATTTGAATACCTCCTGTGTTATCATTCAGCACCCTCACACCCGCCCTCACCCACACAGCAGCACACTTCCTCGGACACCTGTTTCTCCGGCTCTTTCAGCTCTTGGAGGAATTTGCATCTCAAATAGGGCGAATTCCCACACCACCGTCCAAAGTGCCTCACACAGCCATTTGCCTTTGGTCTCTGAAAGGAGTCTTCTGCGTGTACACAGGCCTTCTGTTTCTTCTCCTTATTTCCTCAGCAAGATTCAGCTGCAGTCCAAGAACATGACAGCCAACAATCTTCCCCTCTACATTTTAATTTACTCAACCCGGGAAAAGCCAGCACTGCTAGTCTGAATTTGTCTTATTTCTGTCATTTGATGATACACTTGGTGAAATAGGGGACATGCTAAGATTGAATTTGGCGCACCCAGCTTCCTCGTGTCCCATTCCACACAGGAGGACTCACTCAGCCTTCACAGTGGCTTCTTCTATTTCTCTGAAGGATTTTGTGCATATTTTTGTCAGGGGATGCCTGTCATTACAGCATCCCGATCGTCATCTCCGTTGTGCCTCTCACTAGCTGTAAACAATACATGTTTGACTGCTTATTCCCAATCCAACCCCACCCTTCACCTCAATCCAACCCCCCCACCACCACCACCACCTGTGGATCGCTCCCTCTGCTACTGCTCAGTGACACTGGTTAGACCAGAGAGGGTGTAATGGGAGACTGTCTTTATGGCTAATCTGCAGAGGAGGAGTAGATGTGACCCAGACGTGCTCCCATAACCACACTCAGAAACGCTTCGGGAGCGTAATAGCCTGTTGCTGGGACACTGTTGCGTTCAAGAACGTCACCGAACTTTCTTTAGCTCTTAAAATGTTTTACCCCTACCAGCAGTGACTCGTGAAATGAAGTCTTCCAATTTGCAATTGGTATTTCTCCCACTTCATGTTGCCAGTGGAGCCCTTTTTCAAACTGAAAATAACACACACACACACACACCAATCACCTTCCATCCACTGTGTTCTCGCACAGATGCACTTTGCTGCCAGAAGATGTTGCATCGTGCCCCAGCTTAAGGCCCCCAATGCCTGTGAAGCAGAATGTCCTGATTTAAATAATGCCCAGATTTCAGGCACGTGTTCAGTGCAAGACAAAAGCAACATAAGAGTTTGACAGGCATGAAACCCATAACAAAGGTGTTTCACTTGTGTTTTCGCTGGACTCTAAATCATTTAACCTTTTTCTTTTTCAGCAGTTTCCCAACAACAGCATGCACATCCTTTATGTGTATGTAAGCAGATATCGCTCACGTGATGTCCGTTTATAC
Source organism: Apistogramma diplotaenia (assembly GCA_015052665.1). Taxonomy (NCBI): domain Eukaryota; kingdom Metazoa; phylum Chordata; class Actinopteri; order Cichliformes; family Cichlidae; genus Apistogramma; species Apistogramma diplotaenia. The sequence continues at coordinate 5,064 of VOQJ01011925.1, read as the reverse complement.
ACTGTAGCTGTTTATGGGGGTGCGGTGAGCATAGTGAGTTGGATGATCTCACGATGCCATATGTGTGAAGCGTCTGGGAGATTATAGTCTGTCTTCATGAGCTCTAAAGCTCTTGTAAAGCTTTTTGGTAACAAGGACTGAAGGTCTGAAGCTTTATCCCCCACCTGCCATCACCCCCATCCCTGCCCAATGGGCAAATTAGAAGGGGTACATTTAAAACAAAAGGAAAGCAACCTTAATAAACAGAATTTTTATGGAACCTTTAGAAACCGAAGTGTTTCATTGTGGCCAAATGTAACTAATGCACAAAGAATATGGTTTTAATTCTTGCAGGATTTAAAGCACTCAGCGGAGTCTGCTGGTGCACCCTTCAAAGCAGAACTGTTACACTGACCGCATGTTTTGAACTTTCTGAGAGGCCTTCTTTACTTATAAGGGGATCAGCAGCTTACTGATATATGGAGGAACCTATCTTGGATTTCACACATGGCAAATGTCACCATGGTGATAACATAAAGTCACTCTGAGCTAAGTGTGGCTTTAAAAAAAAAGGGGAAAAAAAGAAAAGTATATTACAGATGTCAAGACTCGAGGAGATAAAACTGCGTGTGATGTGTTCAAGATGCTGGAATATTTTCCCAAGTGTCTCCCAAGTGAAAATACCAGGACTTTTTGGGTGGGGGAAGGCGGGGGGTGTAGAAGGCAATAAGTAAACAAACTCATGTTTACTTAGTCCTCATTGCATTTGTGCTCAGGTTATGATTTCACTACACTCAAATATGTGGCAGCCGTGCAATAGTTTTGAAAATTTGCAAAGTTACATAAACACACAAACACAGCCGGGCATCACCAGCATAGCAATGACAATAAACACAGCCGGACCTGGTTGATAACGATCCCTGAAGGGAGCATGTGAAGATGAGATAAAGAAAATCCCAGAGTGTGCCTGAGAACTGTGAGGAGGGGACATTTCAGGTAGGGCATCTCCTCTGCACGCTAACCCTGGAAGCCGGTCAACAGGCAGGGCACGACGACCTGCTTCTCCCGCTCCCCGATGACCGGCTCCAGCCACTCCTCATAGGACTGCCTTGGCAGGGCTGCGATAATATTTTATCTTCATCTCTCAGAGCAAACCCTCCTGAGGCTTTCACCTCTTCGTACGTCATCTCCTCCTACGCGCCTGCGTCATTCTCATTAAGAGCCTTCGACTGCTCCTACAGGTCGGTTATGAGTTGTAATTGTTTGCTGATATGCCTTTTCGGAAGTCTCCAGTTGCATGATTTTTGGCCTGTATAAAACTTTGCAATCCTGACACAAGTGTTTCCTTAAGAAATCTCACTTTTTTTATGAGAGAAACATGCATTCATGACATTACCCATCCTGGTCTGTCGGAGGCCTCGTGGGCATTCTTGTTTGTAACCCTTCTGTGTTTGGGGGGCTTTGATGAAAAGTTTGAAGTAGCAGAGCTGCACGTGTGGGACAGGAAGCAGAGTAGAAGGTGTCGGGGGGGGCACACAGATGCTCATTCAATGGACAGCCGACAGGATGTGTGTGTGCACCCTTTATCACTCTCCCTCAGGATAACGGTAGCTGGGAATGTAGCTGTAATGATCTCTGCTCCATCAGCTTTTTCTGACAGTCTGTGATTTGTAATAGGGAACGATAGGACACACCTGCTTGCTTTAAGCCTGGGGTTCCCCACTCGATCTCTTTAATAGAAAAGCTCCAGCTGAGCAAGCAGTCACCGAAAGAATGATTTATACTCTTCGCAGTCCATCCCGCAGAGCATGAAGAGCAGGACAGAAAAACTTTAAAGGTATCAGGACCACAGATTCTCCTCAAATCCAAGAAGTAGCAAAGAAATAGGAAGTTAGGGCCTAATGCTAAGTTTTACACACTCAAATATGTCATGTAGTTTGGTATGGTAACATTCTTCCTATTTAGAAGAACAACTCTCACTTTAATACCTGGATCAAGTCCCAGACTTCATTGCAGTCTTAAACTTTGGTTATTGCAGCTCTGTGTATTGGCGTTAATCATCACATCATACAGTTAATTTCCGCATTTTCCACCTGATTTCAGCATGTTTGAAGTTGGCCAGGGTCTCGGTTACACAGTAAACAACCTCCACTCCTATCAGGTTTTCAATTTGAGTGACCTTTCTGTGACCTCTGACCTGCCGAAACCCTCCTCTCTGTTCCAACTCGCTTTTCTATCGTCTCTTTTACAATCTCCTGGTTCGCCTTTGTGTTTCAGTTTGCACGTTTTCTTTTTCGGGATATCAGCTGAACTCTTGAATGCACTGCTAAAGAAAAATGTATACATTCCAGCTGATGGAAGGCTGCAGGCGGTAGGCTGAAGGCAGAAAAGTGTGTCGCTGAGCAACGTACTGGCTCACTCAGCGTGTTGGTGCATTTGTTGCAGTTAAAGCTGTCACAGCAAGTTTCTTTAAGCATTTGCATATTTAAAACACAGAGGAATGCTTCATAACTTAAAAATACCTACAGCTTTAATTCATTGTGGTTAAACCCATTTTGGTTTTAACATGTGATTATAGTAATTAACTGAAGTCATCCAGTGCTGCTTTCAATCTATAATGAGTGTCTAACATGCAACAAACTACTATTGTTTTGAGGGGTTTTTTTGTAAATCATAAACCAGTGACAATGAGAATGTTGTAGCTCATGAATGAGGCTTTACCAGCTGGTTTTGCATCATTTTAGCTAATATTCTGGTGCTTTACGGTGTAGAATGCTATGCTATGCTATGCTGCAAAGAGTCATGTCATTCAAAACATTTTTGGCACCGTTCGTGTGGCGTGTTTATCTCTTCACCGAGGGGATGTTTGTTAACTCGCTTTTGCCGTGTTTATGATGTTTTCCACTAATCTGTATTGATCTGAAGTCACTTCCTGCCATTGTTTTGTCACGTCCCCACTGTCTCCTCTCTTCCTGTCCATCTACTCCTCTCTTTCCCCGGCAAGGAAACCGGGGGCTTGAAGAGGATACACGGGTGGGGGTTGGGGTTGCTGCGGGTGGGTGGGTGGGTGGGTATGTTAGTGTGGTCCAGACATTATTCATGTTTTAGGTCAATTAATCTGTCATCAGGCACGTGATGGGGACAAGAAGCAAGGCTGAAAAGGCAAATCATTGAATTCTAAGGTGAAGTCATCTTTTTTTTTTGGATTTAGGTGAAGTCCCGGGTTAAGTTAGTTATGGTGTGTGTGTGTGTGTGTGTGTGTGTGAGAGAGAGAGTCTGCTGAAACCCTGATAACGTGTCACTGAGCAGAAGCACAGTCAGCATTTGATAACAGCAACAGAAACGTCAGCCACATTCTTACATCAACAAAGAAGTGAACAATTGTGAAATGGCCTGAGGTTAATGAATGGAGCCTCCTTCAGGACACCTCAGAGGGACCGAGTCCCAAAGTTCAGAAATGCATCGATCATTTGATTTATTACAACGTGGATCGTGATTGACTCTCGCCCTGTCATGCTTGGTGAAATGAATGCATGAATAGATTAATTTTATTTTCCGTATTTTTGCACATCATTTGCCATTAGAAACCAGATCCAACTCAGTATCCTGGCTCAGCTTGAGTTTAGCATGCTTGTTGTAGCTTTCCAATGCGAGAAGTGACCTCCCAGAAAGTAACACAGCAGCACGACTCCAAAACGGCCTAAACGTGCTCAGAAGGGATGAAATGTTTGAGTGGAAGAAAGTAGAAGGCAGGGTGATGTCATTAGAGTCAGCGTAGAGACTGATGGACAACAAAGCTTAAATTAAAATGACTGATTGCTGATAGATAATTATTTTTCCCCCTTTGATTTATGGCTAAACTGACAGATCTACTAGAAAATGTGACTGCTCTGCTTTGTCTCAGATTGCTTGTTTCCATATTTACACCATTTTTAGAGCATAACTGTGTTTACACTGACAAGCAGTACTCTGTTAGGTCAAAACGTGGAGTCTACACTACACACACTACTACTACTACAAGTATAGCTGCACCGCCTGCTTGCCTGTTGTGAGGAGGAAAAAAGAGTCATCAGATACAGATGGCATGATTTTGCTTAGAGACTCTGTGATGCATTGGCTCATCAAGTATGAGGACTCAGTTTCTGTGTATGAGTGGTGGCTCAAGACTTTTGCACAGTATTATACTTATTGCAGAAAAGTAATAAGTATTGTATTTCTTAATTTTTAAAAAGTAAAAAGTAATTTATTTGAAACCCCAAACAGTTCCCATCATGTTTTTGTAGGTTTACTTCATCAGTATATTTAAGTATATTAAAAATAACATCTGAGCACAGATATTATTTTAATTCATATGTGATGCAAATATTCTGTCATTGTTTTAGAAACAGACTCAATTAGAAATATCAGGTGGATAATTGTGCAGCTGCAGAATGTCCAAGTAGGGCCTGAAATGTATCAACAGCTGTCTGCACGTGTTCACCACTATATAGGAAACACTAGAGGATGAGTGAATGAACAAGTGGACAATCTGAACACAGTGTGGGAGGAGGACACATCATCAGCCAGCAGCTAGTTAAGTGTGGTGTTGATTTTGCATGTGTTGCGGCATTGTTTGAGTCTCATGTACACAGTGTACTGCATGACAAGGAGCTAATGGGAGTATAATAATCAAGACACAGCGCTTGGGGTTTGAGTAAAGGCCGCCTCCTTTTTATTTAGGAAAGTACATTCAAAAAGAAAATGTTAAGAGGCTCTGATTCTTTCACTGATATTTGTGTTGCATATGTGTGTGTGTGTATGTGTACGTGTGTGCTGCAGAGACAAAGACTAAGGGATGTATGTATTGACACATGCCAGCAAGTGACCTCATAGCCTTTTATAATTTGGACTAATGGCAAAAGCACATGTCCATCAAGACCTCTGGTTTGAGGTTACAATAGCTTATTGTATTGCATCCAGAGCAGTCATGGGCGTTACTTTATGAACGTGTGTGTGTGTGTGTGTGTGTGTGTGTGTGTGTGTGTGTGTGTGTGTGTGTGTGTGTGCGTGTCCATTTCTCAACCTTGAAACTGAACTGGAGGCTTG
>VOQJ01011924.1:32139-51081 GCA_015052665.1 Apistogramma diplotaenia | reverse complement strand
TCCTGTCTGTGAGTAAAGTAGTAGGGAGGACAAAATAAATATGCTGCAGAAATGTATGTGTGCAGGCGGAAAAAAAAATCAATTTATTTTTTTGTATTTTTTCAACTTAAATACTTGCAACATTTTAGGCCATCACTTAACCTCTATTGAAGTTGCATTATTAAAACAATGTTAACAAAACATTATTAAAAGAATTTTTAGTTGTTGAAATATCAGCTAATGTTGCTTAAGAATGTGTGGCTGGCTAATTAGCATCTTTGGGTTCCTGTCTGTTCTGTCTTTGATGTTTGGTAGTGACCATGTGTTAGAGTAGTGATTGTGCAAAAAGCTGCCTGGTGTGCACTCAGTCGTACCAACAAGCTAATACATGTCAAGAGTACAGAAACAACAGAGCCTATCTAATTAGCTGTGCAACAGAGCAGCAGCTCAATAAATGCCTTTTGTAAGACTGGACAGCAGTTACAGCCAGAAACCTAATGGTTCAGTGAGAGTGAGTGATTTTGGACCTTAAGTCTTTGGCAATCAAACCTTTACTACAGAGGCATCTGAGAATCACAGTACTTGGAGTACAATATAAGAGTTACGACCACTGACCACATTATGGATCAAGTCTGCCTTCCGGTGGTTTAATATTGCACAGTAAGTGGGTTCAGTTGCTACTCTGTGTGCTATAGATAGCATGACTAAGACAGGGGGAATGAATATGCTTATGGCCTCCCTAAATGCATCAATGTGTGTATCAATGTAGTATATGAGGTTACCTGTTAAATTGTGTAAATGTTCATTGTGGCTTAATATCAACAATAGTTAAACATGTTTCGACTGCTCACCAATTCAGTTGTTCTATTGTTGGAGTTTCTGTGTGTGTTGCACCAAATGTTAACTAGAGGCAGCACTAATATGCTGCAGAGCCATGCTGTCATATTGCATGAAGAATGTGGTTTGGTCTTACTGAAGTGATGATTTGATTTCCATTTCAGCTGGCCACCATCTTCTTCTGTGCAGCCAGAGAAGGGACACTTTGTCTTCAATGTAATTTCTGCATTTTCTTTTTTTTCCATATAAAGTTTTAACTACTTTATTTTTTTCCCTACATTTCTGAAAGCGATGATGAGTGGTGTTCACTGCTGATGGTTTTGAGAAGTGCATTCGTTTTTGTCCTTTCGTTTCTCTGGAATCTCTGAATGTTTTGTTTGCATTATGTACTGCAGATGATAAAATCAGCTGATCATGTGACCTGATACAGCTGCACCCACCATACACACTTTAAAAAGGTTGCATATGGCACAAAGATGACAATTCATAGATAAGATTGGTATTTTATTTAGAACGCTGACCTTAAATTATCATCATGATTATTGGGTTTTTGGTCACCTTTGTTAGCATATAATAATTTGTATCAGTACTGTGTAATAACTTGATTTATTCCATATGGCACAGCAACTGAGTGCATCACAGTGATTTTCATTTATCATAAAGTTTGTGCCAAGCTCAATGATTTATGGCTCATGGCCTGAGGCCTCTCTTTCTCCTAATACACTGTTTTTCCTTTATTTTGCACTCTTTGTTAATCTGCAATAAGTTGGGAATTTAATATAAAAACAGCAGTCAAATATAACATTTACTCAAAAATTTAAAATGACTGTAGGCAGTTTATTTTTACTGAACACTGGATAGTGATTTTACTGTCATTTGGATTCAAATCCACTCATCATTGAGTCCATGTAAATATCTGTGGCAGATATCTCACCATATCACTGAGATATTGACCAAAAATAATATTTCAATAGAATGTTTACAGTGAAATTCAAAGTTCTAGTTCTAAGCAATGTCACAATAAAATAGCGAGCAGATGAAAATGTGTAAATAATGTGTGCCATTCTTTAAAATAAAATAAAAATCAGGCACAGCTCATTTTTGAGCAGAATTTATTCTGGCACATCTTTGGTCCAACTTCATCCTCGGTCTCGTTCCTGTTCTTGAATGTTCTGTTCTTTCTCCGGTCTTCACTCACTCTGGCTTGCTCGAAGTACCCAACGTGCTGTTTAGCTCTTGTTGTTACATGCATGGTGTTTGGTTTGCTAAAGAGTTGGTTCTGAGATATTTGCTATGTTACAAAGTTAAAGCTATGAGTAAAAATGTGTATAACATGGTATATGGAAAAGAGTAAAGCTGGTATACCTCACAGTATTTGGTAATGATAACCACCAAAGTCTGACCAGCTCTCACCGTAAATATGCCAAAACCATAAAGCCTCACAAACCCACACATTGTGATCACAGGGCGAATCTAAAATAAGTTCTCAGCTTTTTCAGATGCTGTGCAGAAGAACTGCTCCACTTAGCATCAAGCAAACAGGATATTTAGTCTAATATTTATCAGAATGCTTTTGAAGGTCTCTCAGGCTTTTACAGCTCTTTCTGTCCTTCACTCATTATCTTATACTGTGTTGTGAAAGATTATTCAGATGCACAAGCAGCAGATACCAGTCTGCTCAATGATCCAGACGCCAGCTTCTGTTTCTGACAGGAAGATAACAGGCAACATTTTAGACATCTCAGACTGTCCAGGTATAAAAGGAAGAGCTCATAACTTGAAGGAGGATGAGAAATGCATGTCACAATATGAGCCAATACACCAAGTCATCACTTCATCATCATGTAAAAATGTTAAATAGGTTGGAGTAGTAGGCAGGGTGTCGTGCAGGGGAGGTGGTGTGGCAGAGGTGACAGAAGGTTTTCTGTCTCTGACAAGGCCTTTGCAAAATCTCTTGGGCAGCTTGGCTGTGGGCATAGTTTAGCTCCAGGCTTCTTCTCTCTACTCCTCGGTTCCATAAATAACAAGGGGCAGACGGAGGCAAAGACAATGAGCAAGTGAGGACAATGTGGCAAGGAGGCTGAGCGCCTGAAAAAGAAACAGTTAGTTGTCCTGAAGACAAAAAGAGCCAAACGGTGATTTGTTGTTCAGAACAGAGGCAGATTGGGGATGAATAGTAGCATAACATTGGGAGAACAAAAAAGGAAAACACTGCAGTGGAGAGATAAGGCTCGCCCTACAAAGGTATGGGGGGGGCAAGATGCTCTTTCTCACCCTGAAAAACGCTTTTAGGAAATTTTTACTTGTAACTGGACTGCCATTAATGCTGTTACTGTGCACGGAATGATGCAGTGCACTGGAAAGTAGCATAATTGCATACTATATTACAATACATTAAATACATTTTTAATCTTGGCATAGTATAGCTATCATATCTGTGGCCCACAGCGGCAAGTATATCACTTGGCGCTATAGGCCATTTTACTGTGGTAATGTTTAGCTTATATATTCTGTTGCCATTTAAATAATAAATGATTATGCTAGTGACGTACGACAGAAAACAAACTCTAATATAGTAGATCAGAGAAAATAGAGCTGCACTCACCAGCCGCTTTACATTCTCGTTTCTGCAAACACACATCTCTGAATGAGCCAGGAATTTTCTTTTCCGTGCGGTAACCCTGACCCGGAAGAAGGTCAGACTTTTCCGCTGGCGAAGCTGCAGAGTTTGCATGGTGAAGGAGACCCATTTGGATGACATGCTTTTATTAATTTAAAAATGTACACAGGAAGCATTAAGAACATGCACTTGTAGCACTGCTCTTCCTCTTCTGCTCCAGCACAAGGACGTGGCTAAGTTTGTTTGGGACAGTGAACAAATGAGGGCTGAGTAGAATAACAAAAGCAGGCTCACCATGTACATGTAAAACCATTTGCTGTCCTACAGCAATTCAGTTCAATTAAATTTTATTTATACAGCGCCAAATCACAACAAATAGTCGCCTCAAGGCGCGTTTTATTGTAAGACCCTACGGTAACTACAGAGCAAACCCAACAATCAAATCGACCCCCTGTGAGCAAGCACTTGGCGACAGTGGAAAGGAAAAACTCCCTCAGGAAAAAACCTCCAGCAGAACCAGGCTCAGGGAGGGGCAGTCATGTGGGGCTGAGGATATTTGATATTTAACCATCAACTTGACTAATTAAATGTACAAGAATGATTCAGTGAGCGGCTTCTGTTTGTTTGACAAATTAAATTAAGATTTTGAGTTTCCACTGTGAATTAAATAATTAGCTCCTTTGCTAATTATGGCACACATACTGTACATTTTTAACAATAATAAACAGAAGATTTTGTGTCTTTTTTATGTAGTAGTACGTACCATTCGATTAGTATTATTCTGGTTTGCAGTGAAATTTAAAAACAATCATTTTCAGTCCATACTGCACACTAACACTCATTAGGTCATATATTAAAATGTTGAAATTGTTACTGCTTAAACCATAATCATGTAAATGTTAACATGCTCCCCCAAGTAGTGAGCAAGGCCTTTATAAATGAAATATGCTTGCTTAGCAGCATTAACCAATGTCTGTGTCTTTCTATCTTTAAAAGAACAGGGCTGTGTTGTGTCTTCCCCAACTTTAATTTCAGATGTCCTCCAGCAGTTGCGGTTGTTTCTCACTCCAGCAGCCATTTTCTGGGGGTCTGCTCATTATGATTGTGTATCTTGAGATTCGGTCTACTGCTGGAGCCCACAGTATCCTCCATTTTATGTATAAACAGCTGGAGGCCACCAAATCTGAATGCTGCCCTGCAAGCTTCAGGGACAACAAACAAAAGAATTTCATATTGCTGGTGTGGCAGTACGAGATCGCTGCTTTTTAAATTTCCTGTTCCCCTCAGTTCACAGAGATTAGGAGATTCCTAAAGGGGACCTTCAATACCCTTGTTGTATATGGCTACATCCCTGAGTACACTGCATCATTCTACTTATGAACTCTTTGGGGTCAAGGAGTTTGTTTTGGTGGCTCGTCCTAATTGGCTTATCAATTATTAGGAGCAGACTTGATAATCCTTATTAGGTTGTCAAGACGATTATCAGTATAATCTCTGCATTAAATTTAAATGAGGATGAAAGAATACCACTTCTTAATAACTGATCATCCTCCAACATATTGGAAGATGTTCTCTCTCCTCCTGGCTCAGTCTTCTGAATTACTCACCAAGTTCACCCTCACATTCCTGAGAAATGGTGGGATGCTGTGAGGCAACAGCACTAACCACTGCACCACCATGCTGCCCCACTGGCCAACTTATTGAAATATTTTGCTGAAAATATTGGGTGACCCAGCTTCCCACCCAATAACTCACAGGACTCAAATAACTGATGCCAGTGTCCCAGTGCCAGACATCGCAGCTCATAGCCAGAAGTACTATGGCCATAACCCAATGGGTCAGAGCTGTTTTGGCTTGAGGGGGACCTACACAATATCTGGCAAATGGATTTAATCTTGTTGAGCAATAGCTATAATGGTCTTATCACCAATGCCAGAGTGCTTGCAACCTCAAAAATATGTGCATGCATATTCAAAATGTGATTTAGAGTTTCTCAACCGCAACCCAGTATGCACAGCACTGCCTGCAAAGCTTAAATTATGAGAGCTACTAAAATTGCAATATATTTCTGTAATTATGGTTGACTTCTTTTGATAAAAGTAATACGAAAGAATAAATCATAATACAGTATGTAGGGTTTTTTTTATTGGGGGCACATATGCAGTATAATTTTAGTCAAACATTTTCATCTGTTCTTTTCATGACAAATACATTTGACTTGCTCAGAGCAATTTTCCTGCCTAATCTTAAAAAACATCTTTACTCAAAGGGAACAGCCATCTACCCCTTATCACCACCCCCACCTCCGTGCCAACCCCCTGTAAATTGTGTGAACAAAGACGAGTCTATTTACAGTTCACTATTATCTTTTCTCAGAAGAAAAAAAATACTGAATTTGCTGTACTAGATGTACCACATGTACTGTAGACATATCTATTTTAAATACACATGCAAAGTTTGATGAATTATGGAAGTAGTTTTTGATCAAGTGTCTTTGTGGATCTCAGCTCCTGGGTTTTCAGAAATGCGAGAGCATATTTAATGCAGTAGAAGAATCAAGACATGTTCCGAAAGCTTTCCTAGACACCATATAAAAAGTGATGACATCTCCAAAATTGGGACAGCACAGGGCCATTTGCTCTGTGATATGACTGCAAATAATAGCTCAAGTTACAAGAACAAAGTTTGCTGATATCCTGGTAACACTTGGAAGTTAATTTGGGCAGTATCCTAAACAGAAACAAATAATTCAGCATATAAAACAACCAAGACCTCTTGGTGAGTTTAATTAGTATTTTTAGAGGTCTTGGAGTCATGAGCAATTACTCTGTAACAGAGTGTTACCTTTATTCTGAGAAAGCACACAGTTAAAGTGTTCCTTGAATTATTTGAGAGAGGAGTGGGTGGTTCCAAGAAACTGTTGTCTAATGCCATTAAATTGTCAAGCAACATCTTTAATCGCAGAGCCGTTTAAACTGGCTGATTTGATTGCATATAATTGTAGATGGTAAGTTGTTCACTTGGTTTTAACCATTTAAACACAGATGTTGCTGTTGTGCACAGCATCAATCTTATTACAGGACAAAACAATAATATAAGGGTAGTCATGACGATGTGAGTGGTTAATCATTTTATAAATTCCCTTATATGTAAGGTGGGAACTTGAGGATTTCACTTTTATACCACATGCAATGACTCTTTATAATGTTTTTTTTACATAATCGCTCTTTATAATTCTTTAAATTAGGTAAACTCAGAATTTACCAAGTTTAGGATGCATGAAGTATGTCCTATTCTTATTTCCCTATAAAAATATATGTTTTGTTCTTTGAAACTTGACTCTATGAGGCAACTAAACTGAGACCAATGGAAATACTCAAAGAAAGTGAATGGGATTTTTAAGTAACAACATTGGACTCTACACATTTGTCGTTGGTGTATACATTTCTTGGGACATTAAAGATAAACTCCAACAAAACTCATTAAAATGAAAAATCTTCACAAAAGCAAATGGGAAACATAATCACTTACAGTGTTTTTGTCACAGCACACGATGATTCTGATTAAACTTTATGGTCTGATGGCTCTGCAGATCTGCTGTGCGTTAATATTGTAATGGCAGTATTGCCATTTCAACACATCCTCTTCAAACATTAACTTGGCTAATATAAAGGTTGAATGATTATCATCTGCCAGACATCCATACAAAACTGCAAACATAACAATATTCTTCATTTCTTGGTTCAGTTGGTAGCACATTAGTTTGTGAAAATACTAATTGTGAAGCTACTGTTTTTTTTGTGTGTTTTGTTAGATAAGCTACACCTTTTTCTGACACTAAGGCATTTGTGTGTTTATACTCCTAATTTCCTCAAATTAAATACTCGAGCACAAATTTGTAGAATCCTCCTTGACATACACAAGATGTTGACCGTGCTTTACTGGACAAACTGCTGTATTTCCTCAAGCAGTGAGCAGAACTCTCCTGCAGTGTGTCTGCTGTGACTGAATCCTTTTTGTCATCCCTTTATACAGATTTTTGTGATTAAAAACACACTAGAAATGTTATGCAAAGGTCCCTGTGGAAAGGTGACACTGTTTGCAAGATTGCTCCAGATATTTTGTTAAACAGCTATTATCCTAATCAGGGTTGTCACCTTGTTTAATCAAATCCGCAATTTTGTTGTTTTTTTTTATCACAACATGCTGTCAAAATTAAGAGGGCAAGCGTGACTGCATACTGTTTTTGAATGTGAAGTTATTTGTCAGTTATTTGTCTGATCTCAGTGCACTTAAGTGTGTATAATTCTGAACTCAAATAAGTTTGCAAAAGATGAAACATAACATGAACACACACAGACTGTGGCATCTTGGTTGATAATTAACCGAACACCACATCACCCCATCTTATCTGAAAGACCTCATAGTACCATATTACCCCAGTAGAGCACGTCGCTCTCTATCTGCTGGCTTACTTGTGGTTGCTAGGATACTTAACTGTAGAATGGGAGGCAGAGCCTTCAGCTTTCAGGCCCCTCTTCTGTGGAACCAGCTCCCAGTTTGGATTCAGGAGACAGACACCATCTCTATTTTTAAGATCAGGCTTAAAACTTTCCTTTACGATAAAGCTTATAGTTGGGGCTGGATCAGGTGACCCTGAACCATCCCAGCCTAAGCCTAGAATTTTTCCTTCCCACTGTTGCCAAATGCTTGCTCATAGGGGGTCTTTTTGACTGTTGGGTTTCTTTCTGTAATCATTGTAGGGTCTTTGCCTTACAATATAAAGCACCTTGAGGTGACTGTGTGTTGTGATTTGGCGCTGTATAAATAAAATTGAATTGAATTTTTGACAGCCCGATGACAGATCATTGAGGTTCTCTGTCTTATATATCAGGGTCTGCGTTATTAAATGCCTTGAGGTGGAACCGGTACTACTGTATCTCTTGCTGTAATACACAAAGTTAATTTCTCTTTGACAACAAACTCCTCCAACATGATCATGAGTTGAGCAGCCAAATATTGGGACACAGGTACGTCTCATGGCCCTGAAAGTTCTTATTTGTATCCAATATTATGACACCATCATGTTGCCTAGCAACCACCTACCAGCTAGTTAAAATTACCCGTTTGCAGTGTTTATGCCTCTTATAACACCTTAGAAAAAGCAGTGTATAATTTCACATCTCAGTGTTATCCAGAAAACTTGAACTGTGTACAATATTTTATTTTATCATGTTGCCTAGCAACCATCTAATGGCAGCCTAAACTCATCAAACAATAAGGTAGCTCAGGAATGTTCTAAGTAAAACTTGTTAAAAAAAATTAAGCAGTTTCACGTGTCCGTCATTATCCGCCCCTGATGGACTTCCTCCATCCTGTTTGGGTTCTCTTATTTGGAGCTTTATTAAAGAGGTGTTCAAATGAAAATGGCAAAACACGACTTTCATTTTAGATTGGACATCTACAGAGATTTCTACCTTGAGGTACATAGACATTTTTTATATTTATTTATTTTTTAGCCCCTTAAAGGTGCTTACGTTCAGAACGGTAAGTAGTTCTCTTTGAAATTAGTCTCAGCTGTATCTTTATCTCCTGATTGTCTTGGTAAACTGAGGCCGAAGCAAAACCGTATCTTTGATGTCTCTGCCTGCGAGGCTACCGCACTGTAATGAAACTGTATTGCATTGTCTGAGCGCTAAATGTTTGGCATGACGGAACACAGAAGTAATTTCTGCGGCTTGCCGGCTTCCGCTGGTTTCAAAGCGGCTGTTGCCTTTTTCTCTCTTGAGAGAGATGCAAGTACTCCCTCACAGAGCCAAACAGCTTTCAGGCTTTCATCAATTATTTAGCACCTGTTGCCTTCAGGGAAGTCCTGATAAATTATGGTGATGAATGCAAACCGAAGATGGCAAATATATAACAATAAACCTTTTTTTATTTATTTATTCATTTTTTTACAATACTTTTAATATCGCTTTATCAGGAATTTGAAACCAGACTGATTTAGATGCTGGAACAGACTGAATTTTCTGCACACCTACTTGTCTGGAGGAAAAAAAGTACAATCACAAAAAGCACTTTGGTAGTTAAGGGATGCCTTTGAAAGGATTACAAAAGTCGCTCTGTTTATAGTGTGTAAATACCCATGTGATGTGGTAATGTTTCCCCTATTGTTCCTGTCTGAAATGACTTCTTTATTATGAATAAGCATGAATGTTTTAAGACTGATAACTAGCTTAACATCCAGCAAAGCATTGTTTTTTCTTCTGTCTTACTGAAATTTTTATGAGGGCTAAAACATGGTTCTTCAGTGGACTATAGAAAATGTATTGAAACATTTAATAATCCTTAGAACAGAGGGTTTTCCTTTGAGGGTATCCACACACACTGTTTGAGATACAGCATGTTTGTGTTTATAGTCCAACACAGTACGGATCTGAAAATGGTCAAAACCGGTCACTTAGAAATACTCCAGAGGTCAGACTGGTGCATTTGATCATGCTTTTTATACTCTTTGTAGCATCCTGTGAGTTTCAAACTCATTTGTTTACTTCATCTTTTTTCCTTTAATCTTCCACAATGCAAAGGCAGCTGTCTCTCTGTGTCATTTCCACTGTAAGTGGGTGACTTTAAAGAGGGTTTACTGTAACAAAAACAAAAAAGTGTGTGACTCAAACACAAGACAGTAGAGTTCTGTCCCGTGTGAAAACATTCGTCTTTGACTCCTCCTCGTTTCAGTGGGGGTGGGGTGGTTTATGTTTACGGAAAGCTAACCCCCTTTCAGATGAAGGTAAACTTCTCACATTTGCAACACGCTTCTCCTCCATTTTGATTGTTACTATGGTGATGAGCAGCGCCCTGAGCAGTGGTGGGTGATGACATCACCACCTTTCTGAAAGCGTCAGACATTTCAGTGTGTACTTACTCCCACAGAGGCAAGATGATGCCTGAATAAACAACTCTCCTATATTGTGAGGTCAGGCTGCACAAAGGTAGACACAGTCATCAAAAGATGAACTGCTTCAGCCCCTCCCATCACTCCCACCTCCCGTGAACCACTTTGAGATTACCATGCATGGCTCTGTTAGACTTTCAATATACTATTACATACATGTATACTCTTCTGGTTCCCAGTTCTGGCATGTCTCTTGTGAACTATATTCTTCCACTTGTTTTATACAGTCTATGAACAGAGTGCATGCTTGTGCGTGTAGCTGTAATGGTAATTTAACAACTCTCAGCAGGTTGTGTTCAGGGAAGAGCTAATGTGGGGCAGTGAGTTGCCGCGTGTGTGCGTTTGCCAGTTAGGTCTATCCTTTTGTGTGTGTTTGGCAGTGTTTCATTTCATAGTGAGAGTTCTGCTGACCTTGGCATACTCAAGACTGCATCCCAGTGGTGTCTCATCCCTCTCTTCTCCTTCTCTTTCTCCTCGCCCTCTCATTCTTACTCCTCACAAATCCCCTCGCAGGACCGGGCCTTTCTCCTTCCCTTTGTGAAGAAGAGAGGGGAAAAAAATGGCTAGTTCCAGAAAAAGATGCCAGCATCCGTCTCTTTTAACCTGAATAATTTGGGAAAAGGGCGTGATTAAAACACAGGAATGTTCTGAGTGCCAAGAAAACAACAATAGTCAGCGAAGAAGAAATCATTAGGAAGTCTCTGTGTTTTAAATAAATAAATAACTCTTGTGGCTCTTTGACTTTTTCTGTCATCCCTGTTTCTGCTGGCTCACACCTTTCAGAGGAAGCCATGCTAGCGATCTCATTAATTCTAAACATCTCTGTCACAGAGGAGGAAATGCAATGAATGGCAGATTGAGGTTTCGCTGTGCTTGTTACACTTCTCTTCATGTCAAATGCAATCTTATCAAAAATATTAGTGATATTCAAGTGAAAACTATTGATTTTTGAAGAATTTTAGAGTTTGGTATTTAGAAATTAAAAACCCATTTATGCATTCAAAGATTATTTCAAGTTGTTTTATTTTTTTTTAACTTAACGTAACCAAACTTTAACATTCCACTGTGAGAACGAGGCTTTTCTCGGATTAAAATGACGGGCGCTTTTGATGCTGCAGCACACAGGCATATTTCCTGTGTTTAAAGTTCTTTGTTGACAGCAGTGGAAGTCAACCAGTGCTACTTATGGGAAAACAACTGGCATAGCAATTCAACAGAAATGACAAAAACGGCTGTTTGTGATGTTTGTAAAATGTCTGGCAGTCGAGGTACATTTGTATACTGAATGTGTACAAAATCAGTCTTCTGCAGAGCCCGTCACATGATGGTGGGTGGGTGGGGCTGGGCAAAATGATACACTTTTTTTCTCATGGTATATGTAATTAAAATGGGATGAAGTCTTTTTGAGTAACCTACTAGATTACGTATGTGAACAGTGTGAGAATATTTGCTCCGAATCTAAACAGGTGGTGAGTCGTTATTGTTTCATGGAATTGGCTGTTTAGAATAGACTCATTTAATTCTCATTTAACTATAAGTTGAGGAGCAGGCCATTGTTGTTTACTGAAATCTAATAGAAGTCTAAGTAAATCAGCAGTGTGGATTCTGCTGCACAGTGCAGTCTTACATTTTTGCAAATTGAAATGAACAGTTTGGAAGCACTGAGTCACATTTAACTCTATAATTTTATTGGGATATTTTATCATAATGAATTTATGACCAATCTCAAATTTTCCAAAATTCTGATGTGCATTTCTCTCTACTGTATAGAATTCTATCTTTCAAATGCAAGGAAACACGCCTGAGACTTGCATAAAGCTGAGGATCTTTGTGTACTGTGCATCTTTGTGTTAGGCGTTCAGCTTTTGCTCTTATTAAATGTGACATTGAGTACAGTGAGTGGATGACACAAGCTTCTTGCATGCTGACATTTCAAATGTTTCTGATGTGTCTGTCCTGTGGAATAACATAAGTCATTTATATCGCGTGTCCTTACAGAAGTCTTTCCTTTTCATTTTTCAGACTGAATCTGTGTAGGCACCTTTCCACTATCCTGCCAGCAAGCAGAAATGTTCTTTGCCTCTGTTCCAGTATGGTAAGTTAATCTTTTGTGTCTCTGCTAGCATGAATAAATGTGTTCCACAGGGGGAAATAGCAGGGCTTCATGCATGACTTGTTATGGATTTGGGTAACCATGTGTTAGCTATGAATATTCTTATGAATCTTCTCAGTGTTCTGAATAGACACAGGTTAAAGATTGCCAGATATACCTGCTTAAAAGAAAATGTATTCTTAAAATAAACAATAATATCTTTCATTTTGTAAAATTAATGAGCAAAGCAAATCTCTCAAACCTGCCTCTTTGGCATTCTCATACTACTTGTTTATGTGCATTTTGTTAATAAGAGAAGCAATTTTGACTGTAAGAAGCTGGAACAATGTGGAACACACACACACACACACACACACACACACACACACTGTCACCCGCAGTGCACTGATAGCGGGTGAATCCGTGGGTGGCTTTTTAAAATAGGCCAGCAGAACACACTGTTATTTCTCAGTAATCTGTCAGTAATCTGTTGACAGTCGGAGCAAATTTTGAAAAATAACATTGATTTGTACATTTCTGTCAACTCAGCACTGTAAAAGGTTGCAATGAAGAACTAATGAGTGTTTGAAAAGCGTAAAAAAAAGACGTGCTCTAATGCATCATCGCGTAGTGTTTGTGCTATTTTTAGGGATTCTTTATTGCTGAAAACATCGTGGTTGCAGAATGCATCATTTCTTCTAAGGCTTTCAAAAACAAAAAAATTTAAAAAAAAAATAAGAATAAGAAAGAAAAAGGTGCAAACACTTGTGGCTCCAGAGTCAAACGACGGCTGATCACAGAGACTGCAACCCAAGGGCACAAATGCAGAACCATAAAGCCGTTCTCTTCAGCCAATCCCCGTCATTGTGCTAAGCGTGATAATACCATGCTCATAGGTCCATGCCAACTATTGTGCCCATCCAGCAGTACCAAATTGTACTGGCAAGGTTAGACGGGAGAACATAGTGCAGTGGAACGGAAAGCAATAAAGCATAATGTTGTCAGTTACACCCGAATCTTTTGTTAATTAAATGTTTTGCTTAGACAATACACGTGGTGACCACATACATATTATTGTAATAATATCTATTATTGTAATAAGTCAAGGGGTTTTAATTGCCAATGCAACTAATCAAACATGGAGTGTAGACGTTGCCTGAGGTTTACGAGGATCTAGTAAAACCCTCATAGCTCTGGGGAGATTGACAAAATGGAACAAGTCATTGCCGTTTCTTGCCTGCAGCTACTGGCTTTGTGATGACAGTAAAAATGATCTATACCAACTGAAGCTTTTCAGACTACTTGCCAGTCTTCAAAGAAATACGAGTGCACAACATAGAATGAAGGTGCAAATCATATTGTCTTTTTACTTTAGAAGAAAATCAAATTTGGAATCCGTGTTTTGCTGCTACTTCCTTGGATGCTATCAAGTGAAGTGGCAAAGGAGGATGTGGAATAGATGGCACAAAAAGGGAGTTTCACTAAAGTCTAAACTTCTACTTCATTTGTTCTATTATGACGAAGCACTTTTTCATTTGTTTAACATCAAAGTTGAAATAGACAGAAAATATAACCTTGTTTTTCCTGCATAAAGAGTTTGGACTACAAATTGAAAATTGAATCATCTACATTATGTATATATGCTTAAAAAACTTGGAGTTGCTGAATCACAGTTCTATAAAGAAGGCTCTTCTCAATACTCATAGACGACCTACCAAACCCAAATGCAGCTTTATTTAGTAAGTTCATGATTTATTGTGTTCCCCAATAAGTGGACTGGACTCCTTATCCTTATTTCTCTCAGCACTGACCATTGAAAATGAATGGTTAGACAATTGAAAATGAATGTCTATGTTCCCATAACTAAGACAGCACTTGTAAACTTTCTTTAGAGTTGAAAAAGTAGGCATTGTTCACAATCTAGAAAACACGAATAATAATCAAAATTTCTATCAAACAGAAGCACTATGCAGAATGTGACGAAGTTCAAATGAATTGAAGAGACCATGAATTTATATGAACCCGACTTCAAAGCCGAGAGCTGGAAGCCCTAGAGTTAAAAGCTACTTTTCCTAATTGCCATTTCTGTTCTATGAATTTCTCCTGCTGCACACCTGCACTCTATTGTTTTAGAAGCAAATGGAATACGCTGACGTCAAACAATATTTAAAAAATATTTTCTTCCTGTTGGTTTGCTCATACACAATGAAAATAATGAAAAATAAACCATTTAGACCATGTAAATGTGATGGGAAAAACAAATAAATAAATTTCGCATAACGGTGTAGCACAGTTCAAACACCAGCATTTACTACACAATTAGACTTTACAAAATGAGGGATCTCCGGACAGTGCCGATGTGTTAACTATTTTATTGATTTTGTTATTAAACATAAACAGTGGTGCAGAATCAAAAGGGTTAAATAAAAAAAGTTGCAGACTAAGTTTCTAACTTGTGTTGTGTTATAATTTGAAGGTAATTGTTGTCTCTTGAAGGCACAACCGCTACACATTCATAAGGATTTAAAGCATCTACAGTGGTAATCAACCCTTCCCTGCACACAGCTTTACTGCAATCATTAAGGTGTATTAAAGACATTCCAGTGACAACTGTTCGAGTCATCCAGCAGCAACTGCACTGAACAGAGCGTAATGGAAGGTCAGCTGATATATGTGGACATACCACAAATGTTGTCGTGCAATTTTTAAATTGTAAAACAATCAGGACTCGATAACCTGGCTTGCTTCTCCCTTTATTACATTTTCCTCAGCGTTTTATGGCGGTTTCCCACGCTGATGCTTCTTTAATCTGTCTGTGGATTTGCACTCAACAAGCCGAGATCTTACTTTTTTTTTTGTCTCTGAGATCGGTTTAATGAAGCCCCGAGCACAACTAAAAATGGCAGCAACACGATGCCGACAGGCCTGTGTGGTGTTATAATCCTTTCCGAGAAAACATTTATCAAAGTGGATTTACTGTGGCTGCATTGTAATGAAGACAATACAAGACGACTTCATAGGAACCATCAGGAGTTTTTTTTTTAAGTTCTTTCAAAGATCAAAGTCAGGATTGAATATTGCTGTGATTTATAATATCTGCACTCTTACAGGCAGACAGAGGGATAAAAATTAAAAATACAATTAGACAGAAATAAAATGAAAATACATGTGACATATTTTAATAAATCAAAAACCTTTGAGGCCAAAACTGACATTAAATTTGTTTAATGCCACCTGCTGCATACCCACTCATGCAAACCTGCATGTTGCCTTTCAGGTCCCCCCCCCCCCTCTCTCCCTCTTTCTCTCACTCACTCTCTAGCTCTCTCTCTTTCTCTCTCAAAGCATCATCATCACTTTCCAACTTTAGTCCCACCAGGGGCCCAGCAGCAGCAGTAGCGCATAGGTTGCCACATCAGAGGCTCTTACAGAGAACTGACAGTCAGCAGCATCATGCTGTGGGGTGAGGAGGTGGCAGAGCATGAAAGGATGCATTAGATGTTATGTAGATCAACAAGAAACCCGAATAGGGTTAGATTTTATATTTCCACCTAGCTTTAACCGGTGTCTTTAGCACTAGATAAGGACAAATATGTGACATAAGAGATGGAACCCTGGTGAGAGGGCATGTGTGAAATAGCGACAGGGCGCAGAAGCCAGCAAAGAGAGATATCAATTATGTTACGGTAAGAAATAATACGTGTTAACAGTAAAATTCCCCATTTTAAAGTAGTTGAGAGACTGTTTTCTTTCTTACTTGGAGCGCTGAGAAGAAACATTTAACTTTTTTCTTCCTCTCGTTCTTGTTTGTGTTTCACTTCTCTTGTGCATAATCAGCCACCTGATAACAATGTTTGCCAAAACCGATTTAACGCACAAGTGTAGCTTGTTGGAGCCTCTGACGATTGTTCTCAGCTGTGACTGAGGAGCGAACGTGTAAGAGAAGTGATTATCGACGTTATCGATCTGACACGGTGAAATTTACGACTCGTGCTTGCTGTTGCTTTATCTCAGATGTTGGAGCTGCATCTCCGTGCCGGTGCTGCAGTGTCTCTCTGTGCCACTGGCAGTGGAGCTGAACTCCGTTGCCTGTTGGGATAGACATGAATGTGTAGATAGCAAATAACGCATAAATTTGAGCTCGAGTGATAACCAAGTGGAGCCCCATGGTGACAATACACGGATGTTGTGACAACATAATCAATCACTGAAGAGAGTTGCAGCGGACGTAGAGATGATGCATTCTTTGTTGGAATGTCTAAAATCACCCTCTGAGGCACATTTCAGCTGGATGTCTGTTAATACTGTATCAATCATGTGGAAAAAATGTACCGTCTATGCATCAGATCGAGGCAGACTAGGTCAACATTTCCATCCCGGTGTCTTCATATCGCATCAATTTGAGTTAGAACTGGAAACTGATAGATTGTAGTCCATTTATGGGTAATCTGTGCTTTCATCTCTGACTCTTTTAGCTATTGCCAAGTCCCTCCTCTGTCATTCTTATGCCAGTTGATTTGAATTCCCAGTACACTTGTCTTTTTCTGTTGCCAAGGCAATAGGAGTGGGGGCTGTTGACGGCAATGGTTGAATGCTGACATTTGATTGGCAGTGCAATGTTCCAGGGGAGAGACAAAGAACTTACCTGAATATTAAACATAAGGATTAATCCTCCTCATGTACTCCTGCATATCTTCAGCTGTGAATAGGGGACAGAAGAAGTATTTAAACGTTATGATGGAAGTTTGAGTTAATTGAAGAACATAGTTGAGAATCTATCAACATCACTAATGGACCGTTGAGGGCAAATTAAATAGTCTCTGACACACAATTGGCTAAATCAAAAATGGACTCAAAGGTTTTATACTGTCTGCATGGTAGAGAGAAAAGAGACTGTAACAGGCAGATTTCTGGTTATTCTAATTAATATTGAAACTCAATTTAAATTATACAATTATACAATTTGGTTATATTTAACAATAAATGCAAAATAACACTCAATTCATGAAATAGGAGCAGTTAACTTGCTTTGCTTTGTTGCCTTTTGACTGGACATCCTGTGCAGGTTGATCTGTTAACAAGAAAGAAAGCACTTCATTCAATGATCTCTGCTACACTAAGCAGCAACGCCTTAAATAAGATGTAAGGGCATCTCAGTCAGGCGTCTAACTTCTCAGTCTTTGAAGCCATCGCTCTGTGTCTCATTTCCTGAAGTATTGATGTCTTTAAGTGAGCTTCCCAAGTGCCTGGAGGAAGTGGATGCTATATAGATTGCTTTGAGGAGGGTGGGACACAGCTGACTGGTGTAGTTTAATGGTCGGTCCATGGTCATTCTTTCATGAAGGACTGGAGTCAAAGATTTTTAGTGGCAAGGATAAAAGGGCTACAGTTGATTGACTATTGCTGTTCTTGAAAAAATAAATAAATAAAAAAACTTGCATGAAATGTCATTTAGATTAGTGTTGTATATTCACAGGCTAAAACAATTTTTTTACTGAACTGTGGGGAATATTATTGGTCTATACTAAAATTTCACTGATGGTATAGGACCATCTTAAAGAACGTAGAAAAGTTGGCTTTGTCCTCATAGTTAAAAGTACTTCTTCAAATAGGAGAGAAAAAAGGAACAGGAATATTGGGCAGCTGCAGATATACCATAAAGAAACATTAAAAAACTGGAAACAAAGGAAGAATCAATAGTGCTCTGCAACATGCCCATGCAGGGAATTGAACAGAGCGCCTGTGTGGATAGGTGTAAAGAGTCACTGCAACAAGAAATAAAATGTGTAGTGCTGGGCCCTTCTTAAAGGCCTGAGTGAACATCTGTTAGATTCTACTTCTGTCTTCAAAATAGCAGCAACTTTTTCTTTGATGCAGCTTGTTTCCGTTAAATAGTCCTGAGCATACTGAACCTGTTTTTGAGCAACACTCACCTATAGTTGTAGATAAAGTAAAATTGCTATAGCGTGCACTGTATGCTAACACTGGCCCTGAATGCACCATCAGGCCTGTTAGATCCAGTTGAAATAGTGCCGTGTTTATGCATGTTGTAATGATGCCTTTATTTTTTGTATCCTGCGTAGATGCTCCACAATTAAGGTGATATAATTAGGATTTCCAAAATGAAGTCAACCTCAGTGTTTTTTTCCCCTCCTTTTATAATTTATAAATGCGCTTTCTAATTATTCCCCTTAGATTGATTGGATTTTCTCTTTCTAGTTCATTAATTATTTTTGGCAGATTAATGTAACAGGAGCATAGATGCAAGATTGAGAATAAAGTGAAATAGAAGCAACCATAAGTGAAAGAAAATTAGATGAATGCATATTTATGTTTCATTGTATTCTACTTTACGTTTCATGCTATTTTTTACTCAATGAGTCCACCTAGAAATATATTGTGCTTTTATTTATTTATTTTTTTTTTGGGGGGGGGGGGGGGTGGTTTTTTTATTGCAAA
>VOQJ01011924.1:19141-32119 GCA_015052665.1 Apistogramma diplotaenia | reverse complement strand
TTTTTTTTTTTTTTTTTTTTTTTTTTTTTTTTTTGGGGGGGGGGGGGGGGCTGATATTTTACAGCAAATCATAGTATAAACTGTCCAAATCCAATAAGATATGTATAAAACAAAAGCGTCTGTTAAATGGAACGCCACGTTCTCATTTTCTCCCGTTTTATTCTCATATGGGAACTACATTCGACTGGCACAATCTCAAGATAACATAATGGTCTTAGCCAACTGGATAAGGACTGACGTGATTACAGAAGAGACTGGAAAATAAGTGCTTGGATAAAGAAGCTGGGTGAGTGCTCCGGAGAGTGTAGGCAGCTGGAGTGCAGTAATTAGTCACTGAAGCTCTTTGTGGTTAAGGGGTAGCTGACCAACGGCCTTGCTTGCTTAGAAGAATGGCAGAGGGTTCTTCCCACTCTCAAATATGACTGTGATTAACATAAGCAATTACCTGCAGAAATCACACTCGCTGTCGTCTTCTTTTAGACAAACAAAAATGAATCGCCGGCAACCGTAGAGAAATTCTACCACTGTTTTCTGCTTTGTATGTTTTTTTGTTTTTTTTTAATATATATGTAGTTTACCGAAGCCACTGTCTGACATATCATGGATTACAAATTTCTCGTCACCTTCCATCTTCCACAGAACCATTGAGTCGCATGTGCCCCCCTGCTGGGACGCACGTAAACACAGGCAAAGCCCTTTGCTGTTGAGACACAAGTTGTAAACAGCAGGCAGTCTGTTTTACTCAAATCCAAAAAAACAAGACACCAACCCTTCATGTATCAGGAATTATCTTTAAGACGGCTTATGTAAAGTTTTGTTTCTTAAGAAATATTCTCCACAATAAACAACCCATACACCTATCAGCTTTGTGAGGCAAAAATAAGAAAAAATATATATATAATGAAAGAATCTCTTGTCACTTCGGTTGAGATAATGAGCCACCTCCTCGATACCTTGTGAATTTGTTTATGTTTGCTTCCACAGAATTGGAAAAGTTTGAGTAAGAGGTGTAACGTGCACATTAATGAGCATGCCATGACGATAAGTAATGAGAACTATTCCTAGGAAATAATCAATGTAAACTTTTAATGACACGCAAACTATTATTCACGTCATACTGGTTTTTAATCAACCATTTGTTCAACTTTACTCCCCCGTCTGTGTGTATATGTACAGTATACATGACTATGTATGTTTTGTGTGTCACGTGTAAAACACATTAAATAAATATACAAAAAAATAGTGGTCATCACTTGTATTATAATAACACTTGTGATGTGGCTTTATTTGTTGGTGTCAGTAGTAAGAGCCTTCTCCTGAGTCCACCTGAGTGCCGATGCCACTCTGGATTATCAAAGAAATCCAAAACAATTCTTCCTGTCTGGAAGCATGCAATCATGTCAGAGGATGGAAGCAGGAAAAGGTTTACATTTGTTTTTCTTTTACCTTTCTGCTAGAGAGTATTACAGAACCGTGTTCCTTTGAGGTAAGACACAAAGGCTTTTATCAGCTCCTGTGTGGGCTAACCTGAGATTCCCGAGATCAAGCTCGTGCGTTAGAAGATCAAGTCGTAATAGTACTGTTACTTAGGGTTTTGTTGCTCTTTTGCTGGTCTACCAGGGGATGATGGGCTGATTACACGGACCCCTGTGGTTTCCTTCATTATAATAAGTAGAAGCTGTAATGAAGATAATAATAAATTATAGCTTTATTTTGTCTACTTTGTCATCTGCCTCCTCTTCCTGTGCTGTGTGGTTCAGCCAGAGTGGATGACTCATTCCTAACTGTGACATCAGAAGCTGTGCACTGACCCCTTCTTATAAGCTAAGCTCAAATAGCAGAATTAACTAGTTTCTTACACAAAGCTGATGCTCATAGCATTAGCATTAGCAAGGATGGTAAGCTCAGAAAATGACATAATGGTCGGGATAATGTTCTCATCATTCTTCAGTGACAGTAAACACAACCCATACTTGCTTTTACATGTGCTGCGTTTTTTTTTTTAGCGTAACGAGAATATTGAGGGCTGACATAAAGTAAAGCTACCAATGAAACAGGACGTGGCACAGCACTCCTACAGTACATAGACACACAAACATATGCATTCAAAGATCGTAAATATTTCTTAGTGACTGTCAGAGATGTGTCAAGACTCCCTTTCCAATAAGGAGGGTCTGAAAATAAAGCTTCTCATGGCTGGTCAGCTCTGATTACCAGCTCTGTTCTCTGCCCATGCTGCACCAAGCAGCGTTTAGTCCATCTCCCTCATGTCTCATGACTCACTGTCTCACACCCCACATAGCTACAAGGCCTTGCTAGAGGAGTGAGGGATGTTGAAAGGCTGTAGGCCTTTTAATCTGTTTTCCTTTTTAATTGTCTCTCAGTAAAAAAAATTGTGCTTAGGACATTTCATGTAATTTGGATACTGACAGGATATAAATAAGATACTGACTCACTGTGGTGACCCTTTAATCATTAATGAGGTTGACATTTTTGTTTTTGTAGTGAAATGATAAAACAAATGTTAGATTATCATGGCATTCAGTACAGACATAATGAATGGTGATTAAAGAATGTTGGGCCAAAATAAACTGCCAGTTCAAATGATCACTTTGCGAAATATCAACGTTTTAAAACCAAATGCCTGTAAAATGATTTAGTTGTACCAGTATTAATTAGCAAATTATAGCCTACCAGTAAGTTTAAACTGACACTCTTGTCATCATTTTAACATTGTGGGATAATAAGATTGTTTAGAGGAGTCTGCAATTTACTGGCGACCTATCCAGGCTGTACTCCCTCTTTTGCCACTGTTATCTTATGATCACTGCAACAGAAAAAAATAAAATCTCTGTTATACTCTAGCAGCTATATTGTAAAATGATGGCTCAGATAGGTATAAATGCTTAAATTCAGTCCCTAAAGCAAACTACACCTGTCAATGTCAATACCTAACGTCGTTTGTATGTAGGACTAGTATTTCTCTCAGTACCGACTAAATCAGGTAGCTTTGGTTCCCACAGTACTCAGCATGACTAGCAGTTAGAGGCCTGGGAGCTTGAGGGTCCTGCGCAGGATCTTTTAGGTGTTCCAAGTTCTAGACTTCTTCTACAGAAATTTCAGATGTCATTCCTGAAATGGAGCCAGTCTCCCAGTCTGGAGGTCAGTCCTGTGAGTGTTTCAATTACCACATGGATCGCCATTACAGTACCTTCATCTTCCATATCCTCTCTAGCTCTTCTCTTATCCCCAGTATTTCTCGAGGTTCTCAGGTTTCGTCTTCCTGATGTTGCCATCACTTGGTATTGTTACATGTATACCTACAAGCATTTTTCCTGTTTGTCCACCGCTATTATGTCCAGTTGGTTAGCCATCACTATCTGTTCATTTGTATCTGGAAGTCCCACATGATCTTAGTTTGGTCATTCTCAGCCACCTTTGGGGTCGTATCCCATTTCAGCCTAGGGGCTTCCATGCTATACTCCACATAAATGTATATATGCAGCCACTTGGTTATGCCATTCCATGTATACCCTGTCCTCTAGCATTTTGCACCTTGGATTCTCATGGGGCATCTCTGCACAGCACTGCACCTGCCTTGTATGATCTTGTGCTTAGAGCAGGTTACTGTGCTGCAATGATTAGTGCCTCTGTGCTGTCTTTCAGTGTAGTGTTGTCCAGTGATTGGTATGATTTTTTTTTTTATAGTAGCCCCTTCTTATATCTGTAGTCCATGCTGTGCATGGGCCTGTCCTTTCATGATGGTTCCTGTTCTTGCTCTTCTTCCTTCCCTGATTCCTGCCTTCAGACAGCCAGTATGTGTGTGTCGTATCCATTACCAGTGGGTTCATTTGTGATGCCAGATGCTCATGGAGTGCAGTTAGCTTCTTTAGCTAGTGGTTGTGAATCATGTCAAGGCCTGGTGTTATACAACTTTTCTTTTTTAACACACATTCTTGGATTTCTACAATTATGATAGTTACTGGATCCAGCTAAAGGAGGTTGCTGTGGTTGCTCTTGGATCTACTACCCACTGAGCTTTGTTATGTGTTGCATCCTTCTCCCATATGCTCTCCAGTATTGCTCCTTCTCTGGCTTTGATATGAGGGTTGTTCCCATATTGTTCCCCTGTCACTGAGAGTACACCTTGGGTGGTTCAGTGGAGAACATATGGTTTATTTTCCAGGCTTCTCTGTCTCTGGTATATCTTTCACACCTTTCTGCAACTCTGATACCTGGCTCGTTTCCCTTTGTGCTGCCTTGATCTTTTCCAGGGAGAGTACTGCACCTTGTGGTTTTTGTTTCTCACAAGGATCACTGTTGTTGTGATATAGATGAGCTTAGGTATAGACCTACTGGCGCTGTTGGGATTATCCATTGTGCTGCAGTCACATCTTCTAGTGCTTTCAGAGGGTACTTCACATAGACTTGGTAAGCGGCCATGAAGGTTCCAGGTTTCGGACCTTGATCTTACCTTTCAGGTCAGCTGCTTTTTCATTCTATATACCAGTTGTTCTTGGGGCTTGGTCCCCAATCTAGAAGTCTGGGGTTGATGCTATCTCCTCCCTTACCTGACATCCTGGCTTCCTTTTACCGTATATATAAAGAGAGAGAATCAGTTGGTTTGCTCCTTATTTTGATGAGAACTAGAGCAAAGCCCCATTGACTTGCTCATTACTATTGATTGAGAGGAGCATAATTTACTTTTGTCCCAAAGCAAGCTTTTCAGCCCATTACACTCAGCTCATGGCTCTTGATCAGAACCAGCCTTAGTTTCCATCATCATTAACACCTGCCTGGTCATTAAACTGGGTAGCCAGATAAAGGGACCGAGATTATAGATTCCGTCATTGCTTCTCACAACACCAAGGGCTAATGATTTGTGTAAAGGTTTAATGGTTAGCATGGCAAAAGGCCACACAGGTCCAGAGTAGCAAAACATTACAAGCTGGAACACTGGAACGGGTGTCAATGTGTTGGATTGTTTGCACGTTCACCTTTGACATCCATTACAATGTGGAGCATCTAACTGGTCAGTGAGGTCTGAAATTGATTATGCACCTCAGATTTAAAAGTGCTCAGTCTCTTATATTTCAATGTACTGACATTTTTTACATAATTTTTGTTTTGATTTTTTTTTTGATTTACAAAACGGGAATAAAACGTAAAGCATCCTTTATATTTGAAAAATGCTCACACTAAAGTGGAGGGTCACAGCTGGCTTGTTTACCATTCATTCATTCATATAAGTATTTATTTTCTATAGAAAAATACTGTATAAAAATAATACCTGTGTTGGAATCTGAATTCAGACTGGTCATGGAATACATTATTGCCAGTAAGGAATCACTATCAACATGACTGCTTAAAGGCATCTTAATAGCCTTAAAGGTACCACGGCAACAAATCAGGACATAAATTAAGATCCTCAGTGATATGGATTTTGTGATGATATATCATTAACTTGTTGTATATAAATACAGAGTAGCTGAAGGAAATCATGGAGAAAAGGTCATACTTAGGACACTGCTGTATCTGTGTTAAATCCCTTTCTAAACAAAAGGCTACTTTTCAGCATGAAATGGAATAGATATACTTGAGTTCTGAAGAGCATCTGAAACATTACTGATGAGTATGATGTAAATTTTACATTAATTAACAAAGACCATTAAAAAAAGCAGAATTCTTGTAATTTTTTCCTTGAACTTTTATATAATGCCATTGCATATAGTGAAAAACAACAAAGAAATTGAAATAATTTCTCCAGTTAGCAGTTGCCAGTCATTGATTTAAGAGGTGTTTTGACTTTTGGTGCAGTGAAGGTTCAATCCTCTATCGATCCATCAAGTGTCAAGTTCTTATCAGTGGGGCCTACCCCACTTCCTGATGCAATGCCTTGGCAGGTGAAGTCTAAGCCTGAGCAAATCAAAGAGATGATGGAGAAAGCACGAGGGAGACTGAGGTTAGCCTGTGTGTTATGGTGTGGGCAGTGGAAGATGGAAGTAATATCACTAATTCAACAAATAAGCAAGCACAACAATATTGACTGTGTGGCTGGTTGTTACATTGCAAAGTTTTTCCAACTGTTCAAGCATGTGAGTTGAAAAACTAGGACAGCAATAGGCTCCAAGTCATTATGAATGGGACCTACTGTTGCGGCTTGGCACAGCCTGCTAAGCTGCAGAAATTTAAAAGGCACCCAATGACACTGGAGGAAAAGTTAAGTGTGGCTAAGCCTTATACAAATATCCTCTGATGTAAATACTTGTTTTGATTCTCTCAGAAACAGATGCTTATAGTTGTTTACAGGATTGCAGTGTCAATCGGTTTTACAAGCTGTTGCAAGTTATTTTATTTTTCGGGTATTTTTTGGTATGAGAACCATCTTTAGTTCTCATATACAGCACAATCAATAGTAGAAGCCTGCCTCCCTCCAAGCTCACCCTGACACTTTGTTCTCCAACATATGTTAATGCTGCATTATGGTTCTCTAAATATAATGTTCCAGATACAATAACTATTCCTGTTAACCTACTAGAGGTAAATGCATGTTTGGAAATTGCTGCACACATGGTAAACATTAGTAATGATTTCATTAGCATTCATAGCTTGATATTTGAAAAATAACATTTACAAATTTACAATAATCAATGACACTAACATAATTTTTAATTTGTAGTCTGAAGGGTTAGTGTTCGTATATTAGTATTTAAGTTACATTTTGTAAAAAGTAGAACTCCATTGCTAAAAACAAGGAAGCGAATGGGCATGCTAAAAAATTAATGACCATTGTTTAGTCACAACTACTGAACATAGTTTTTATTAAAGGTAAAAAAAAAGCTGCAAACATACTTTTAGTGTAGCATTTAAAGACAATTTTAAATCACCTTATATTCCCTTTTATTTGAAACCAAACTTAATTAAATGTTGTAGTCCTAATGTAATGATACCACAGTGCTAAAATAATTGCTTGTCTGTATTCTATTCACCTTATCATGATTTGCAGTAAAAATGGTAATTTGTTGTGGGATATTAGACTTAGACTAAAGAAGTCTAAATTTGTGACAGAGGACTCCACACTCAACTATTTCTCTTATCAGCCAATGCAAACCACAGTGCTTGTGGTGATAAGCCCATTGATTTCTTGGACGAAGGAAACCTGGAAAAGGGACTTTAAATATATTTTAAAGACATGGGCCAATGGATTTCTTCTCTATCTTGTTAAGTTGCAGATGCACAACCTTGGGTCTCACTGGCAGCTGTCACTGATGGCAACAAGCACACTGTACTGAGAGGGTAGCCAAAAAGTACCTGTCTACATGGAAGACAGAGAGAAATCAATTAAAAAGGATGCCGATAACGTCTGACATTTCTGCTAACACCAAAGAGATTTTTATCTATGAGATGAATGTTTGAGCTGTGATGGTTTGATTGGGCTGTCCTTTTCGGCAGCTGATGCTGCAGTAAGGCCCTGATTACCCTGCACTGTTACCAAAGCAAATTTTTTGGTCTCTATCTTTCTGTCATTATTACGTGTTGATTATAAGACCCTTTGTGTGTGTGGATATATATATATATGCACACTGATAATTCACAGATTACAAAACAATTCACAGATTACAAAACAATGATACATTATTGTTGGTAAATCTTCAAAGTTAATCAAAATCAATGCAGTGTTCTACCACATACAGTATATCCGCACATTAAACTTTAGGAGACATCTGTTTAATTGTTTTTTTTCCTTGATGTTAAAATTTAAAGAACATTGCTTTGATTTGATGATCATTTATGGTAATTTTCAATATTTAAATTGTATTTAAAAACAGTACAGCTCCCATCTTAGTTTTTCATAATGACCATAAATTGTTAAAATCTATCTAATAGCAGGCAGTATTTACTCATACATAGATGAAGGTATTACATAATGAAAGTAACTGCATTCTCTTTTCTGAGCTGTTCATTTTTTTATGTAACAGTACAAACACTGCAGTCTTTTTTTTCCAGAAAGGAAGAATTTACCAAATTAAATTGTGGATTCCTGAATGCATTGTGCCACAGAAATGGTAGGCATTTGTATAAAATGTAATACAATAGTCGATATGTGCAATGTTCGTGGATCACACAGATGGGAAAAGTTAAAGCAGACAAGTGCCAGGGCACACACATCAAGAATAACTCATTGCTGTACTAAGCACAGGCACACATGCAGCATGCCATGCTGAAATTGTTGGTTGTTCTTTAGGAATTTTTTTTCTTGTTAAATAGCAGCAGTTGCTTGTTGTAAAACAATATGATAGTCAGTGGCACGAGATAAATTCTACTGTCACTTAGAGACAGATTTGTTTGCAAAATAACGTATTCTAATTGTCCAGAAAGGAACATCCCATCTGTTTCATTGTCACCCATGAAATTAAATTTTCACAAGACTAGCTCTTAGCTGATGGAAATTGATTGAGAAACAAAAAAATAAAGGTACTGCTGTTATTTCTTTTTACACTGGTCAATCTTTTAACATTAATCAGTTTTCCAGCAACACATGAAATGAATGTGCTGTATTTATGTTATGCAAATTAGAATGCTATAAGACTATAGTTACTGGTGCAGAATATTCACATTGCAATAGAAGAAACATAATTTTAAAACCATATGGTGGCTATTGTATATAGTGTTTGTATAAAAATACAATTTTCACATTGTGTAATGTTCCATGAGAGCAGCAACAAGACCTGAACTTTTAAAATGGATACTAAGCATTGTTTGCCTCTTGTTTCCAGCAGAAATTCTGTACTGATTAGTTTGCACCAGTTGCAAATCTATGAGCCAGGAGAAATGGCACAGACTCTACCAAACCAAACTGCGCTCTAAGAGGTTACTCCATGCATCTGTGATCTTGGCCATCCCTGATTGCAGGCTCAACAAAACCAGCATGGCCCATTGTTCTCCTCTTTCCCTACTCTCACCTCCAGAGAGCTGATAAAGACAGACGGCAGGGGCCTGCTCCAAGCTCTCCGAACTGTGGGCTCTGAGAAAAAACAAACTGAACCACATCTGTAGCCACACGAGAGCCCACAGAAGAATCCTGGGATCCCACTACAAGCCAAGTTATAAGTTACAAATTATCAGCAACAATTAACATCACCAGTGACAATACAGCAAGGCAGTACAACCTTGAGTGCTAACTAGGGCTGCAACTAATGATTATTTTAGTAGTCAACTAATCTATTATTTATTTTACCGATTAGTCAACGATTATTTCAATTTTACATCACCTGTTTTTCACATTGTGACATCACAATAAATATCAATTAAACAATGTATATTAAAGTGAATGCAATTATTATTTTTAAATGAAAATAAATTCAACTTTATATTTGTTTCCCGTGAAATGCTCCCAAACCTTTGACAGTCAGTTTCAATTTTCTTTCATTACTGTATTTTGCCTTATATCCAGTATACCATATCAAATCTTGTAATTTAAAAAACTTAGGATAAACACTGCCATTTGCTATCTGCTATACAATACAATTACGTTGAATACAGTTAAATAATGTAAAACAATCACTGAATTGACCAACACTTGAGGCAACTGTATAGCAAGCCAACTATTCACCTGCATTTCAGTCCGCTTTATTTCGGCAGGAACTAACTGTTTCTGGTGAACTGCTGGATGTATTTCTAAATCCTCTCATCTTCCAACATTGAAGCAACCTCATGTGAAGTGGCTCATGAACACTAAGGCATCCAGCACAATGCAGTGTGATATTTCCATAAGTCTTTTTTTGCCCAATCTGCTTCCATGAAATCCTTTTTGATCATGTGCAATCCCTCCTCAGTACCTGGCTGCTGACCATTTTCTACACACAAATGTCCATTTGGAATAAAGAATGCAACTGGCATGATTCTGCTTAACATTTCCAAACCAGACAAATTGGGCAAAGAGACCAGCTGTTAAGCATGGGGAAGCTAATCAGTTAAGCAGAATGCCAAGGATTATACAGTCAAAGAAGAGTTGCTGTTCTAAACACAATATAATGCAAGGACAGAACATCTGCTGTTGGTTTTGTTATCTGAGTTACTTCCTCTTGTTCATTCTGAAACCTTGTCTTAGGCTTGTTATTTGCTTGCTGCTATTTACCACAGGACTGTTATGAAGGAAGTGTCCAATTAACTATGGATTTGGTGGCATGTGCTATCACATCAGGGCTCGCTGAGTCTCATGTCATCTCTGGCCTTGTGTGGCAGGGTGTGAGAGATTTAAGCCAGCAGTTTTTAAATCACCTCCCAGGCACTGAATGTCTGCGTATACTTAAAAGAAATTCTGAGAAAATTTATAGATACTATCAATCCTGTGTCCACTACATTAAATATTACAAAATATTATCACGATGACGATAATAATCACACACAGTGGGATGCAATAAAAAAATGTTAATTCCTTACGTTTAAATTATCACCACATGTCGACATTATGACCACATGTGGAAACAATGTATTACCATTAAACAAACGAAATAAAATAAAAAATAAAATAAAAATGTGCCCATAAATATTCTCATATGTTTAATTTACCAGTGCCTTTTGTTTTTTGATTAATTGACACTATGATAGTATAACTTAGAACAATAACTTGTGTATCAAAAGCAATTACATCCGAGGAATAACTGGTGTTTGATTTTATATAGCTTTATAGTTCCATGTATCCATAAATATGACATTAAATTTATGCAGTCCTGTAAAAAAATAATTGCACCGTTTATACTTCTATAGAAGTGAAGAGGGTAACTAGCAAGACACAGCTGGACACAAGACTTCTGTGAAAATTTATTTTGGTTTGACAAGACCAAATTGGAGACGTCTGGCCATAATGCACAGCATGATGTGTAGCAAATTCCAAACACAGCACATCAACACAAACACCTCATGCCAGCTGTCAAGCACAGTGGTAAACAGCTGATTTGGGCTTGTTTTGCAGCCACAGAACCAGGGCACCATGAAGTCACTGAGTCAGCCTTGAACTTCTCTGTCAATCAAGGTATTCTACAGTCAAATGTGTGAAGCATCTGTCCGACAGCTAAAACTTGGTTGAAATTGGGTTATGCAACAGGACAGTGATCCAAAGCACACCAGGAAATCTACAAAGCATCGTTGAAAAAGAAAAGAAAATCATAGTGTCGCAATGGTAAAATCAAAGTCCAGATCTCCACGTAATTGAAATACTGTCGTGAAACCTTAAGGCATGAATGAATGCCAAGAAACATCAATAAATTGACTATCTAGAGCTGATACCAGGAAGCAGAGTTGCACTCTTACATGTCTTTAATTTCTCTTCCCTTGTCATCCCCACAAAATACCACCCCTTCAGAGACTGTAATTGCTCCAAACCCTTCAAAACCAGGATTACTATGTTAGTTTAAATGAATCAGCATCCTTGAGTTACACTCAAGTTAGAATCCTCAAAGCATGGGCCGAGGAGGAGGAGTATCAGCAATCTTCCACTCCATCATATTAATCAGCCGAAAACCCAGACAGGTTTAATTAACTTAAAAGCCTGACTCTTTGACTTTTCCTCCTAGGCTGAACAAGAGACAAAAACATTTTAGCTGTTGGTATCTATCATCCTCATGACCCTGTACTAAGAGTTTCTATTGGATTTGTATCTGTTATGGTGCTTAGTTCAGATAAAATTATAGTGGATGATTTTTAGACCCCATTCCTACAATATTGCTAAAAGACATTTCACCAATAATTAATGCTTCAATTTCAAACGTGATTAAAATCTTTCTCCCACATACAAAATCTTGATTAATTCAAGGCCCGTTATATCTTAACACCTTCGTAGTTCCTTATTATACTAACAGAGCACTTAACTCTCAAAGTTCCTGTTCCCACTTGTAGTTCCTAGAGTTATCAAAATTGGAAGGGGAGCAAGAGCCTTTAGCTATCAAGCAGCTGTACAATGTAACCAGCTCCCAGTTTTGATTCAGGAGATGGACACTTTCTACTTTTAAGATTAGTCTTTAAACCTTCCTTTTATGATAAAGCCTATAGTTAGGGCTGGATCAGGTGACCCTGAGCCATCCCTTGGTTTTGCTGCAATAGGCCCAGGCTGCTGTGGGGCTTCCCATGATGCAGTGAGTGTTTCTTCTTGACTCATCTCTTTTCACTCCCTTTGAGTTTATACGCCACTACTGTATTTAATAATTAGAGCCAGAGTTTAATAATTGCTTTCTCCGATAGTGTGCCTCTTCCTCAGTCTCTCACTGCTCTCTTTTCTTTCCCCTCAACCCCAACTGGTTTTTGGTGAATGGCTGCGCATTTGAACTTGAGCAACATTGTAAAGAAAGTGGGCCAAATTTCTTCCATAACGATGTGAAAGACTGATAAAGTCATGCAGAATATTACCTCAAGTTGATGCTGCTGGTTCTACAAGCTGTTGAAACATGGACTTAAAAGAAAGTTTTCACAGGACTGTATGGGAGAGTGGGGACAGGCTAGCCTTGGTTGTCTCACTGCAAATTGTTCAAATTGTTCAAAAGTGACCTCATAAAAAAGGTCTCAAGGTTGAGAAACTGTAGGAGTCTGAGTCAGGCACTGTGTACTGCAAGCAGTCATGCAATAAACATTTGTTTTGGGAAGTTCTCGGGCAGCATTACACTGGGCTGGACACTGATCTCTCAGCATGGGACCAGAAGCCCACATACTCTGAGGTTTTCTTTAGCAGGGTATTATTATCCTGACTTTAAATTCAACATTTTTTTTATTATTTATGTAGCTGGTGCATTTGCCTTCATCTTTTCTCCATCTGTTTAGGTTATAAATACTGATGCCTTCCTGACTGTTTCTTTCTTATTCTTTATCTATGCACATTCGTGTGTATTAAACTGCACACACACACACACACACACACACACACACACACACACACACACACACCAACACACACATATACGACTCACACATAAAAGAACACACACA
>VOQJ01011924.1:0-19121 GCA_015052665.1 Apistogramma diplotaenia | reverse complement strand
AACTCTGCTACACACTCCCTTCTCTCTTCGCGCCTCTCTTTTTCTCTCTCTCTCTCTATATTACTCCCCACACACACACACACACACACACACACACACACACACACACACACACACACACACACATATGCATATCTGACTTAAAAGATTACTGGCATGAAGTTTTGGGACTTTCTTATATATCTTTGTATTCACGTTTCCTTTGTGTAAAGTAAGAGAGCTGAAATTGTTTCATCCACTTAATTTTATTCTCATTAAAGAAACAAATGAAAGAGAAAATGGAGGCTAACAATTTTCATTCAGTGAGGTTGTCAACATGTTTACATGGACGTGTAGCTCAGGTACAACGTCACAAAATATTTACTATGCTGTCATGTAATGTACCACAAACAAATTTTAGCAGCACTTTAACAATCTACTAGATGATAATTCATAAATATTTTAGTATATTTAAATGTTTCATTTCCTTTCAACAAGGGTGGCTTCGGATTATTCCCAAATCCAGTCTCAGCATGGTCTCAATTTCACTTGGAATAACCATGATAAATACACTGAAGGCCTCTGCCTATGCCTAAGTTAAATAATGGATACACCTGATCTTCCATTTATTCATTTATTTTTATGTTTATTGCATTTTGCTTGAAGTTGACTGATAAATGAAGAAATTTATAGAACAAATTATATTTGCACTTTCACTTTAATTTAGTGCCTAATATAAAGTCATCTGTGCTGTATGTTAAATGTAACTAATGTACTGGCATTACAGTGATTATAAAAGGTACTTTCTGTTTTTAAGATGGTAGAAAATGTTGTTTCATTTATGACCAAATAAAGCAAACACAAACGAAATACTTTGTATTAAACCTCTGAGTTTGCTCTATAATTGGCACTTTAACAGGCCCTTAAAGTCAACACTATAAAAATGCTAACAATTTTACATATTAAAATTTGAAGTAATAATTATTAAAATTAATCATGCATTCTGTAAATATAAATTATATTGTTTGCATGCATACTATCAAACAGTTAAACCATTTGCCTTAATTATTTGAAGAGAAGTTGCATATATTTGGGAAATACAATATTAAAATAGCGAGAGAGCTGTATCAACTCTGTGTATTAAAATATGCAGGAATGTGATGTTATTATAGTAAACATCAATGCCAGTACTTCTGTACAACCATTAAATGTTGCAATAACGCAGAAAGCACATTTGGGCACAGTGTGGAGAGAAGACCGGAAATCTTTGCTGTTAGTGTTCCTTGTTGTGCGTGTAATGTAATCGAACTTTGCACGACAGAACTATACCTAACAGTCTCATTTGGCACTCTTGTGTCATCATTTGAATTGAATTTGCAATCTCTGACTTGTCCTTTGTGCCTTCTTATGTTAAGAAAAAAACGCAGCCTCTGGGCCGTGGGCTGATTAACGTAACTGATGAATTGAATCTTGCTGACTTCAGACTTTAAAACGCACAAAACTGAAATTTGAAATGAGTCACGGTAAAAGATGTAAATCCAACATGAGAACAACGATAAACTTGAGGCTTAAGGAAACAAGCAGGTGATTGAACACTTGGTGGTGTTGCACATACTGTAAACCCTGGGCTAATATCATGCAACAGCTAAAACGCATATAAATGAAATGGCAATCAATTTATGGTTTAGGAATGATAGTTTTTCATCTTCGGAAAGCAAGGTATTCATTGGCTCTGTTATTTATGTAACAGGGACAAAAAGACAGTGAATAAGCACTGGAGTGAGTTGAGCCTTGTTGACAGTGTGGCCTTTTGTTCCTGGCGAGGACAGTTGCTGGATTGAATTGATCTGACTTTAGAGCCTAACCATTTATCTTGGTCAGTCATATCTGATCTGTGGCTGTCAACTGGAGACAGGCTCTTTGTAGGAATAAACTGTTTGGAGAGGTAGTGAAAGGTCTACTTTACGTGTAGACCACGGCAGCAGCATTTCCCTAATCAGTCAAACCTGTATGTTTCTCTAAAGGAATTAGAACAAATTTGGATGCTAAAATAACAATTAACGCTGAAAATTAGTCACTTGGTCATTGGTCAGTTGATCAGAAAATAACAAACTCCAAGGAAATCTTTTGTAATTCATTCACTGTACATAGAGTTGTTGAGAAGTTACACATATTTGATGGTTACTGATATTTTAGGGTTTTAGACTTGAGGTTAAGTACCAGAGGCTATTCAGTGACATTTCTTCAGGGTGAAAATCATGGGGAAAGATAACTCTTGTAGCCAACAACAAACCAAAAACTGGATGACTGAGAACTTGATTAGACCTATTTACAGCACATGTTAGCTCCTCTCTCTCCAAAGACCTCCTCACAAATTAAGTAAACAAACAAAACACAACAATAAAAAGCAACCTATCAATTCTACTGGCACAGTCGCGGCTCAGTGCTGTCACTCCGCTTTGGAAAGCTGTGAGCTGATCCTTTTGACCGTGTCTTTTGCTACCTGGGCCATTTCTAAGCCAGAGATGATAATCCTCAAGGGGCCCTCATTAAGTCTTTGCTCCAATTAAGCCACACTCATTTTGCCGCAGCACAATTGCTCTGTACCACAGCACACAAATCCTTCAACAGTGGATTAGGCTGTTCAGTGGGTGGGAGGAAAACAGCAGCATTGGAAGTGGAAGAGGTGAGCACTCCTTAGGTGTCAGCAGCCAAGGGAACTATGTTAGAGGTGAAATTAACCTAAAAATTTAGTCATTATAGATATGGCCTACTTAAATATCTCAAATGTGGCTTAGCAAGTGAATCAGTGAGCAAGTGCTGCTGAACTTTAACAGTATATGATTTCCAGCTAGCATTAAGATCATTGGGGCCTAAATGTTTTATCTTTCCTGTTTCATAATCTCTTATGATCCAGTGGCTGCATTAATGAACACAGATAGATAGGTTATCCTCACATCTTAATGACTTCCCATTGTATACTTTTTTTATAGAAAAATATGAGAAAACACCTCCAATACACAAAAATGAAGACTATATTTTTAAATGTTTTTTCAGATAATGCATTTACTTTCATTTAATCAAGATAAAAAAGGGTGATTATCATGTAAATGCTTCTCTTTCATTATAGTAGCACATTTGCTAGTGCTGTCTTTAACAGAAGAACTCCTTAGTATAGGAGCAGGTATGTTTTGAGTGTTCTGTGACATAATAAATAAATTGGAAGTTAAATTTAAGCCTGGAAAATGTATAAAACTATCCATGAATGCCATTTTATCTGCAAGTTGTTTTCATGCGGTGGAAATGCTATGAACTGGGTCGGAAAAAATAATGCAAATGTTTGAGTTGTCACTCCTTTGATTGGCGGCTCTGACAAAACCAAGTCATCATTGCTGCACGGTGTGCACCTTTTCAGTTGCCAAACACAAGCACGTACAGTGATTTCACCCTTAAATTCTGTTAAGGGGTTTTGATGCTTTGTGAATAACTTTTTTGTTTGCTAGGATTTAGTCTTAAAGGT
This sequence comes from Apistogramma diplotaenia, assembly GCA_015052665.1. Taxonomy (NCBI): domain Eukaryota; kingdom Metazoa; phylum Chordata; class Actinopteri; order Cichliformes; family Cichlidae; genus Apistogramma; species Apistogramma diplotaenia. The sequence continues at coordinate 15,622 of VOQJ01011924.1, read as the reverse complement.
GAAATCTTAGTAACTTACATGAGTCTAAGAATCTTCTTTGGATCCCCTGAACCCTCTGAGTGTAAAGCGTCCTGATGCAGTGATGACCAGCAGCTCCGACTGCCAAATGATATTTGCCCTCTATCATCTGTTGAATTAACCATGTTATCACATTAAAGTAGTTACTTTGACTAGCTCTTCTGACCCAGGAGGTTTAAGCATAAACATGTCATGCTGAAAAACACAAACAAGTAAAATATAGTTTCACATACAGTGCGATATGCTTGGGTTTTTTTCATGATTACTAATTTGGCAGTCATTAAATACGCTTGCTGCTGTCAGCCACTCATGACTAAATAAGCAATGGCAACTGCAGATTAAATAGGCTGATCAGAAAATAGTAAATATCTGGCAGCCTGCCTCTCCGAGTGTGGCAGGGTGCTGGAGAGTGGCACGAAGGTCTTAAAAGTCAGCTGTCTTCTAGTGTGGTGCTCTCTTAAAACTGTTGATGATGTGCATTTAAATACTGTACAGCCAGTGAGGCAGATTCACTATCTGAGGCTGCAGATTTGAAAAGCACAAGGTCTGGAAATGCTACTCATTTGTCTCCTCCAACTGAAACGATGGTGTAATGAGGCATTCTCCGGCAGCTGTTTACGAAGAAAAAAAAGATCGAGTTGACCAGGCGAGGAAAACGATACTGTGCGTAGGTCATACTAGTCTTTTCCTGGCTACCACCCTGATGTGTTGGCTAATGCACTTCCTTGGAGTGACATTTCTTCAAGGATGTTTATCCTGGATCGCTGGGCATTTGTGGATGCTGAGTCAGTTGAAGTCGTGAGCTCATTCACCATGTCTGCTCTGATTTGTGTTTCTTTTATTTTATTTCAGACCCTGGAGTAAGTGACCTGTGAATAGAGTCCCACTAGGGGTTTTCCACAGGACTTCTGTGATTCTACAGCAGTTTGCAGCAGTTTGATATTCTGAAGCCGAGCAGGTATGTCAAGATACATTTATGTATTATTGTAATTGTGAATTTTGCTGTTTTGTTTCGATAGTAAAAGAACATCTACATAAATGTGCCGCAGTTGAAGCAGTGAGTTTTCAAAATTAATATTTAGCTAGCACCCCTGATGTCACTGGGCCATCTGCTCCAGTGTATAAGTCTCCTGACAGTAAAGGCCTAATTATTTCTATTTTATAATATATCACAGATAATTAACATGTTTGCTACCCCCAGCTTGTACTTCAAGTGGATTTTCAGCATTTTTCACAGTGCACGTGTGATTATTTTTAGACTTTAACAGCAACAAATATGCAATGATCAGCACTGTTGAGATGATATGAGATTGATGTGGCTCTGCAGCACCATTATTTTAAAGTTCCTCACAGTAAGGGGGAAATCAACTTTTGGGATTGCTGCTCACTGAGAATTTTCATTTTATAAACATACATACCTTTCCAGAAATGTATCTTAATTTGCTTTACCTTAAGCAGTCATGATTTTAGATTTTAATCTGAAATGGTGAGATGGCTGACTTTGTGTGTTTTCAGTGCATTTTGACAAGAAACAAAGTTGGATAAAAGCAAATAAAAACAACAATAATAATAATTGTACTTATAATTATAAGAATTATGAATTAATCACACCAGTGATTAGAGGGTTCAAAAATAGATTTCCTTCACAAAGGACAGAAAAGTCAGAGAATGACTCTGCACTGCGTCACTGTTACATGATTCTGGTGAAACCCAGTAAATCTGGTTTCGTTTTTCACAATTTGTCTTTTATGTCACTTTTTAAATAAATGCATTCAGGAAACAAAAACAAAAAAGGGGAAAAAAGGAGCTGAATGCGTTGGAAATTAATGTGAAGGGAAAGGACTCCGCTGAACGACGTGTGGAAAGAAAAATATGTCTCTCTGTAGTCCCTTGCTGCCGTGAGGCATAACACAATTAGACTTTAGATTGTTTTTTTCCTCTCCTCCTGCCCATCTGATTTCTGCTCTTGCCAGACTATTCTCTTTCATCTGCTTTATTCCTCTGTATTGTCATAATGTAGCAGACCCTGAGTGCTCTCACAGATCACTGGTACAGCTTATCAGTGAAGTGGTGCTGCTTCAAATTGGGTCCCTTAATTTAGTCTTTCTACATTCATTCTCAGTATTACACTTTCAGGGGGAAAAAGGGTGGTAGTGGTAGAGAGGTAAGATAAACATACTTTAGATCGAACAATCCAGAGTATTACATGGAAATCTCAGAGTTTGGGAAGTACAGCAAGAAAGAGAAGTGTGTTTACAGTTAAACAACTGTTTGAGCGATAAGTGGATGGCAGGTACAGCAGGTAAAAAGTCACATTTTTTCCTACAATATCTGCTGCTTATACCATAAAACATGTAACTGCACCTGCAAGTCTTCTTCCTTTTCTTGTTCTAAATTGAAGCTAGCATGTTAGAATAAATTAATCAACTATTAATGTGCATTTTCTTTTTATTTTAGGGTGTTTTTCATTTATCATACTGTATATGTATAAAATGATGTATTTAGTTTTCCAGGCTCCCTGTGCCTCTGCAAATATATGCGTCAGGCAGAATGTTGGATACATTAGTTTCTTCTAGTTAGAGTCCTCAGGAAATATTAATTTGACAAGGTTCAGAAAATATCCATATGTCAGTTTATATATGTTTAATAAATGAAGTAAGTTGTTATGCATTTGTCAACTTTGGTAATCCCTCTAAAATGACGATGTATGTAAAAGAGCATGTGAGTCTACAGTCACATAGAACAATATAGATCACACTAAGATCCATGAGCTATATGCTACGTCACATGCTTCACTGTAACACTGAATGTTACATGTATTTTCAGCATAAGCATTTAAGTAAAATGTCATACAGCACGTTTGCGGCAGCGATGGGAGTCCAATAGATCGCCTTGTAATTTTCCGGGTTTTAATGAGTGTTCTTACCCACTGGCGACTACACGGAAAATGCTCCATTTTCTGACTTGTCAGATGCTGACGTTTTAACATTCCCAGTGCAGCTGTATCCAAATTTACATGTGAAATAGTTTTTAGGCATTACTCATGGATGTGAGAGTTAAAACAATATTCACACTTTACTAGAACAAACTTAAAGGCATGATTAAGCCATTAAGGCCACATCTGCCAGCCTAATTCTTTTTCAATTCGCAGAGAACTCTGTTGTATTTTGCTACAGTGGATGTGACATTTTAATTAAGGAAAGGCTGTAAAAATGATTACAATGAGGTTGCAGAGAGCTTCTGCTCTTATCATTGAAGAGACTAGTTGCCAGACGTCCATATAGGCACCATTTCCAAAGCAGAACACCTGAGAAATTATCATTAGAGGAATTGAAGAGAAAGGTAGTGCAAAATGACGTGCATCAGTACCAATATAGTGCTTTTTAAAATTGTTTTTATTGTCTAGAACACAAGTATTAGATAGCAGAGCTTATACATCAGTGTCAATGCATTTTAAAGTCTTGTTTTTATTATTTTATCTTCCACTTTAAGTCCTTTTTTCTGATTTCCTTTTTTAGTCTTGCCTACGGCATAAACACCAGGACTGGAAATAGAACTAGATTAATTCGACACACAAAATACCAACTTAAAAGACTGAAACACAGATGGAAGTCATGAATTGTGAAAGTTTATACTTTGTGTGAGCTTAACTGATTTTTTTTCTTTGCTTTGAATGAGTAATTCCTTCTTTATTGCATGAGCAAAGCATAACTGATGAGGAATGATCTTAATCTAGGCTCAATTTGACATTTGTAAACCACTATAGTTGATTCCCTGAAATTGGCGTGTTCAACTTAGTAGAATCACGAAGGACATCTAGATTCCAACATGATATGGCTTTAAACATACTAGACATGCAGTATATTGCCAAAAGTATTCACACATGTGAACTTGAGCGACATCATATTCTTATTCCATGAGGTTTATATGATGTCGGCCTACCCTTTGTGACACCTATAACAGCTTTAAGTCTTCTGGGAAGGCTTTCTACAAGGTTCAGGGGAGTGTTTATGGGAATTTTAGACCGTTCTTCTGTGAGGTTAGACGTGAAGGCTTTTCTCACTGTCTCCACACTTATTCATCCTAAAGGTGAATTGGGTTTGAAGTCAGGACACTGAGCAGGCCAGTCGAGTTCTTTCACCCCAAACTCAATCATCCATGTGTTTATAGACAGGAAGGGGTCATTGCCAAACAGTTCCCAGAAATTTGGGAGCATGAAATTGTCCAAAATGTCTTGGTATGCTGAAGCATCAATATTTGCTTTCACTGGATCTGAGGGGCTGAGCCCAATTCTTGAAAAAGCTCCCCACACCATAATCCTCCTCCTCAAACTCTGCACTTGGCACACTGCGGACTTGCATGGAGCTGTTTTGGCCATGGAAACCCATTCAGTGAACCCCTCCATGCAGTGTTCTTGAGCTAATCTGAAGGCCAAATGAAGTTTGGAGGTCTGCAGAAAGTTGGTTACCTCTGTGTCTTTTTACTGTACCACTTTTGTGGCCGAGTTGCTGTCGTTCCGAACTTCTTCCACTTTGTTATAATGGCACTAACAGTTGACTGTGGCATATTTAATAGCATGGAAATTTCAGGACTGGATTGTGATCGTGGTACCACCGTGGAATTCACTGAACTCCCGAGAATGACCCGTTCTTATACACGTGTGCACACGGAAGTGATTTAAGGATTCTCACTATGCTGACCTTGCCTTCAAGTGCATATACTGTAAATATGTAACAGAGGGATTTGGAAGCACAGCCTTACTGAGACATTCCAGTGTAATTCCTTAACCTCATGTCGAGTTTATGTTCAATGAGCATATCTGTAGAAAGTGCCATAGTATTACAAATAAAGTACTGGTACTGTAAAGCTATAAAGAATATGGAACACATTCACAGCTTTATATTTACTTGTGTAAATTGCATGAATGTGATTGTTCAAGATTATAGGGTTCAGAGATATTCATACACACAAGGAACCACTTTGGTTAACAGTTTACTTTCTTTACAGCTACCTCAGTACATGACATGCCATTAAAATGACACATTATTGGAATGGCATTGTAATGATACAACATTTTATCGGTCCTTCAATAGACTCGTATAAATTGTTTTCCTTTCCTTTTTTTATAAAAAGAGATGTGATGGAGTGATTGAAATTTCAGACACAGTTCAGCCGGCAAAAGCAATGAGCAGTGGTAGCATGCAGTTATAACCGACTGGAGATTTTGCAAAGCATTCTGCGTACACCCTTGTCAAAACAGAGTTTGAGTGGTATGGTGAGTGGGATGTGGCAGACAAACAAAGGAGGGTGAGGACTATCTCAAACGGTGATGTGTCAGTGGAGTTGTCTGTTCTCACTAATGTTACAAAGCAAAAGCAGAGAAACACAGTCAGCACTGTAGACCGGTCTGCTCTCCATTGTTTCCTCTTTAGGACCTTGGACAGTTCCCCTGAGCTCTAACTGCAGTCCATCCCTGAGCTGGATCGAGACCTGTGTCCTTTCTTCTTTTTCCATATTAACTAATGAGAGGGCTCTCAGGTCCCCTGTAATGCCTGGTTAGTAGGGATTACAGGGTAAATGAGCAAACTTTTTTAAAGTGTGAGATAACCACCTAAAGTAAGCTGTTTAGGAGCAGAAGTGTTCCATTTAAATACAATTGATAAGTACTTTAATGATCTGCAGAATTCATGAATTATTAGGAGGGCTGTCTGCAAGCTAGCTTATTTACACCTGTTTTTGAGTCTGGTTTGAGTGTAAAACGGATGCCTTTAGGCTATGCAAAATAATAATATTAATAATGAAAAGCATACTACAATGAGAAGCCTTGCCCTTTGACAGTATATTTAATTTTTTGTATGAGAAAACTCAATCTGAACAACACATGCATTGAGTGTGAACTGCATAAATAAATAATTAGACAAATAAATAAGCAAATGCACAAAAAAGGGTAAAGAAAGAAAAGTAAAATCAGAAGCATCCAAACGGTGCCAATAATCCCAACAAGCATGGGGTTGATATCATTCTTGATATCACTCTTCCACTCTGATCTAATATGTGTTTTGCTCCACACATAATAAAGGACATATTTTAGATCCTTTTTTTACTCCGGGTATAAATATTAATTATCTTTATTCTGAGGATATTTTTGTTTCTGATCACGTTTTGTATTTTTTTCCTTAATTTTCTCTTAATCTGTTCCACTTGTGTTTTGTTCACATATTTTTATATGTGCAGCTCCTTTTAAAATGAAAGAGGCTACTTTTAACAGTGCCTCCCCTTGGATGAGTGACAGAATTTGCCCCTCGAAGCGAACCTGTTGGAAAGCGGAGCGTCTATGGAAAACAACAAAGCTCTGAGTGCTCCACAAGGAAGTTCTTTTTTCTTTTAACAGCCTGGTGAAGGGCTGCTTGTTCGGTTTTGTTTTTTCAGTTGAAGCAGACAAAACCTGAAAATATTATTTGACATAATCAGACACATTGTTACACTTCTCCTGCCACTGTCATTCAGTCTAATGAAGACTCGGCCATAAATCCTGGAGAGCTCCTCACTGATATCATTCAAAGATCTCCTAAATGTGGTTGATGGCATGAAACCTTCCTCTTGTTCACTTGATGTTTTACCCACATTTCTGTTCAATGAGGTTTTCCAACCCTGGCTCATGTGTGTTAACACTAATTAACAGGTCGCTGCTTACTGGCTCTGTCTCCCAATTTTTAAAATGGGCGAAATCCCTATTAAAAAAGCCTGATGTTGGTCCTTATCTCTCTCAAGTTCCTTTAATTTAAAAAAGCTACATTATATAATTATATAAGTACATACAGTATATAAGTATAACATTCCTGATAGGTTCCAGTCTCTGTGTCTAGGGTGGGAAATCAGCCCCAGCTGACAGCTCATTAAATATCTGCTTACATTTTGTTGAAGTCAGTTGGTTAAATCGTCAAAGAGCAGCAGCCTAAGTCAACTCATCACAGCTTATACACATATAACAATCTGCTAGAGCTCACAAAACAAGTCATTATTTCCCCCACTTTGCACCACTAGGTGCAACACCTGATGTAATGGTTCCCCATCCACCAAATCCCACTTTAACCCCTGGTTATACAGATTGTACAATAGTAGAATTTGAGTGATAGCACAAGGTCTTCATGTCAAAGTCATTTTTCTTTCACTAAAGCTCTGCATGTTTTTACTTTCCTTGTCTGTGAATCAAAACCATTATCCCTTTTCTCACAGTCAGCACCTTACCTTGAGTTTGCTGAATCATGCTGTGTTCCCTGTGGAAGGCTGTAATGGGGATTGCATGCATTACATGAAAATTTGCTCTGGGAGAAAAGTTCAAGAGACAAATTTTGAGGGTTTTTAAAGCCTGAAAATGCCTGTCCTGTGGGAGGAAAAAAAGAAGAATGATGTTTCAAAAGCAAATACATTTCACATTTCTCCAAGAGTTCAGAAGAAATTAGGCAATATGCCTCCTGCTGCTATAGCTATTTCTTGTGAGGAAATACATTTCATGTTTTGATGTTGTGGATTATTCAAAGTGTAAACACGTATCTTCCACATGAATTTACAAGAAAACACCAAATAATTTCTTGGATTTTCACTTTCCAGTGTTCTCCATGGAAGGTGTACAGCTACAGCTAAGTATTTCCTACCATTACAAGATATTTTTGTCTTGGCAGAAAAAAAACAGCATTTCACACTAACAAGAAATGTTATTTTAAAGTCAAAAATTACCATAAATTCCAAACTATAAGCCACTACTTTTTCCCACACTCTGAACACTGCAGCCTATACTGAGGTGCAGCTAATGCATGTTTTTTTTTTTCATGCCCCCAAAAACATTTTTCCTCGTAACAGTAGACCAGTCAAATTGATGAGTAGTTCAGAGGTCCAGTGAAATTGTATGATTAAATCAAGAGCACATAAACAATTCAATGTATTGCAAATCATTTGTATTCACCCTCATCAACATGGAAAACACTCGAAGAAAAGCACATGATGCAGCTTTCATGCTAAAGGTGATCACATCTGTACGGGACATGGAAAAAAAAATTTTTTTTGAACAAAAAAGTTCCTAATTTTGTGTCCTGAACTTCCTCCTTAATCTTGATGAGGTCGGCCTCTCATCCCATAAACAACCACAGTGACGGAGGACACATACGCTTTGAGAGAGTTTCATATTCATGTGTAAAGTGAGTGACGAGATCCCAGAGGAGGAGATATTGACATGATGTTTGTGCACTGTTCAGTAAAAAAGCATAAGCAGCGTAATTTGTGTTAATGATTTAAAGGTAGCCGTGTTACAGGCACTGTTCGAAAAACAGTATTTGCAATATGTATTTGTTTATGTACCATATGGATTCAATTAAAAAAGAAAAAATCCTCATGTGTAATATCTTTCTGTGTATCGCATATTACAACGTGGGACACCTGCGGCTTAGAATCCGGTGCGGCTTTTACAAATACAAAATCGATTTTCTTTCTAAAATTAGAGCATGCAGCTTTTAATCAGGTGCGCTCTGTAGTCCGGAATTTATGGTAGATGTCTTAATCATCAGCTACTTGATTTTTCCTATTTCTATGCAATTTTGCTCTTTTTATTTTTGTCGTTGATGAGTTCTGCAGAACAGAAGTGCTTTCGGTTATGGCTGTGATAATTACAGCATTATCACCACAGCCATGCGTGAAATACCTGCTACTCAAGCAAGACTTTATATCTGCAAGTTATTTTGGATAGATTTTGGAAATAAAAGGTGATCCTTTCAAATGTATTCTTACATTCGACATCAAAATGTACAATTATAACTGCTGAATCCTGAAATAAAATGAATTTGTTCTGAGTTGAATTTGTCCAAATCTTTAAATATCAAAAACAGCAGTTTCATAAGCATCAATGTTGTAATAGTTTTTCTTTGTCATATCGTTATTTGTCCTTGATTTTCCTGTGGAGAAATGTGTGGTTGCCTGAGACTTGTCATAAACAACCTCTGCATACAAAATTCCTTTCTACACATGTTTATGGATCCAGAAAATGGTGGAATTGAGTTTCCATAATGATTCGACTGTAATGCAGGGCACAACCTTACTATCAGTGCCAGCATCAACCCCTTCTGTCCTCTTCATCTTCACTAGGCTGTTTTCACACCTGCCATGGCTTTTTTGTGCAGAATTTGTGATTCATACATGGATTTTTTTTCCATATCTCCATTTTGCCTTTTTTCATGAATTTCGGAATACCAGATGGTCTTAAAGTCCAAGCATTTTGGCATCTTGTTCCTCGCGAGTGACTAAAATTCAAAAGAGACTTGTCATTTGTTGCTCTTCATTATGATTATATTTTAATTCTCAGCTTTAAAGCTAATTACTGGTATCTAGACACATTTTGTTCTTAAAATTTATACTGAAAACTTTATCAGACAGCCTTGTTTGGACACTGTATACTAGATCAATTCTTTCACTCTTCAACATAATTGTTCGTTTGGTTCAGAGTGGCGTACAATGGTGCAAGGGCAAATGTAAATCAGAGTAAATGCCGAAGGAAAATTTAGCTCATATTTTAATTAGGACGTCAATTATCAGTCACTTTATTCCTTAGATCTGAGGTAACAGATGTTTCACATGTTTGACACTGTGGGAGTTGTGACCAGGTTTGTCCTGTTCCAGGAAGTAGTTACTTTATATTGTCCTTCAAACATAAATTGATGTACTACAGCTAATGGTTATATGTATCAAGTGCAAAGCAAACATAAGCAACATTTAACATTTTAAGAACATAACTGTCACATTACTTGTAATTTAACCTCAAGGCTACAGTGCAGGGAGTATTTCTACCTCCTGCTGTGGCCTTTTCAAAACGGGTTAATTAGGGCATTGCAGTGGACAAATAGTGGAGATGGGTACCATTGTTGAAAACAAATAAATAATCATTCTCTTCTCATTGTGAGTCATCGAGCGCCCCTTTAGCGAGAGCTTATATCTTAAACTGTCTGCTCAATAACTCAATTCCACTCTTATCTGAGCCACAAGGAAGAGATTTAGTGTGAGGTGGGAGAGCATTCTCTTAGATGCTGAAGGATGTATCCCACAGGCCAGCCTGTAAAGAAATACAGAGGAGCCCATCAATGATGTCTTTGAAAGATTACCATGAAGATGGTTAATAACATTGCACAGCATGTGACAACGGATGGTTTATTGATGAGTGCTAGAGAGGCTTTTTGAAAACAACATGGTGGTGAGCAGTTGTTTTACAAATAGGACTGCATGGAGAGCGTATAAATGGAAGAGATGGGTCTATTTGGGACATTGATTTTCTTTATATATTTACTAGAAATACAAGCTTTGTCTGGTTTAAGCAATCACTGGAATAAAGAAGAATATGGGGGCATACATTTCTGCGCTATTATTTCCGATGTGACATTTCTATATGAGAGAAACATGTTTCAGTGAGCACTGGTTTAGAAGTAATTGTCCAGTGTTGGCCAAAGCTGTGGGCTTCCACGTCACCCATCGCGGTTAAGGAGCTGCATACTGTAGGTGTCCCATATTATAGTTCCAGGCGTCTGTGAGTGAAGCCATCATGCAGTAGCTTCCACAAGCGAGCTGACTGCTTTCCAACCCTGCTGTTGATTGTGAATCTAATTTTGTTCATTTGTTACTTGTTGCATATGTAAGAGTGCCGTGGCATCTGTGGCTCACTGTTTTGTTGATTTAATCATTGCAGCACCTATTTCCAGCTCCCATGTTAAGAACATGCTAAGAACCGCTGCAGCTCACCATCACTTTGCTCTGTTACTTACTTTTTCCAGCGTTGACTTTGAGGAACAGAAGAGAGAAAATGTGTTTTTTTTTGTTACATTTTTTTCTTTTGAAATAGATATGGTATCATGCTTCTCATTGTATAAATAGCATATATTCCAGGTCCCATGATTACTTCTCTCATGAGGAAACAAAACGCCTCTTCAGTGACAGGACACAAGAGTGTGATTATGTACTCTTGGGGTGCAAGGGGACATGTTTATACTAATCCATTCTGACACCAGATATGTTTGCTTCAGTTTTTCTCAGTTCTTCCTTCATTTGAAGTTTTTCTGTGCCTTTGCTCTGTTCTCAATTTATTCTGCCATTTATTTATTTATTTTCCCTCCATTTCCCCGTACTTATATGTCTGGAATTTGTATGAGACACATTATTTGCATTAGTGGCTGTGCAGAATAAAAAATGAACCCTATTTTCTGGCTGGTCTGCCTCACCGTTGTTTGTTCCCTGCCCTTTATTTCTTTTGTTTCCTATTTGACATTATTTGGCCAACTTGTTTGTTGTCATACCCAGTTTGTTCGACTTTGTGTTTGTCTGCCTTTGTATTTGTCTCCGTGTTTACAGAGAGAAAAGATGTATTTGTTCTCTCGTGTTTGCTTTTGCTGTTTAGCGAGGAGGTTTGCTGCTGCACTCGTACAGACCAAACCAGAGAGAGGAGCTCTGTCTTCCTCAAAATGTTCCCCTCCTCGTGTAATATATGGAATTCCACCGAGAGGAAAATGTTTCTGAATAAATATATGAGCTCATCTAAAGAAGGAATGCACAACAATAGCAAAAGGTTTGCAGTATAATATAATCCAATACTACTGTTCTGTATTAAATACTGCTGCTGTTTTGTGTACTTCATAGCGCTCATAGAAAAGAGAGTAATAAAGTCCATTTTGAGTAGAAATTTGTCAGTAGACTATGGTGTGATATTGAATCACTAGATTACACTATGAATATATTACATTTGAGCAATGCCTCATGAAGGTGATGCTTATTGCAATGCAATTCCTGCTGTTATTTATTTCCGCCTACCACCAAAATATCTTAATCTTTAAAAAAAAAAAAAGTTATGCATTTCTTTTCAAGAATCAATGTGTGCACTGAGCCAAAAGTACACCTGCTCATACTTATGCTACATACCTGCTGTATACATGCAGGGTTTTTTTTTTTACATTGTGAATAATCAGAGTCAAATCAATCAATTGTGTGTATTTGGAAATGTAAATTTTCTGGGAGACTAAGACGTGAAATATAACAAATCAAAGGCAGCTTATGAATATCATCCAAATGCTTCAGGGGCTTAAATGTTTAAATTGGTCCCAGATTGATTCTGTTTGCTTTGGGCAGCTTTAGTCAGCAACCTCGGCATTCAGTTAGGCTCATCAACTACTGCTGTACCATAAATGACAAGAACAACGAGGAATCCTGCAGAAGATGGCATCCAGAGAGATCTTTATGTCCACTCTGTCACATGCAACAGTCATGGATAAGGTCCCGGCAGTGGCAGAAATTTTATTTGTTCATCACAAAGTGGAGAACAATCACAAGTTGAAGCATCATCATGAGTTTCAAAGACTTTTATTGGCCAAAAAAAGCAATGTTGGCTGCACAAGCTTCCTCAGACGTAATCACTTGTATTAACAGGAAGACAATGATTTCAGCACTTAAAATTTCAGCGAAAAGTCTGCTCTTAAAATTCACTGCAAACGATGGTGTCGCTTCAGCCGCTTTGTTTTCCCTCGCACTTCCTCCTGTGCTAATGAAGTGATCTGGAAATTTAATACCTGATAATTTAATGTCGGAACTAAAATACATTTAAAATTGTGATATTGTGTTTGCTTTTAAACGAATCTAACGCTCTGCTGTTCATTAACATGCTTCAGATCACTCTGTGCAGTAACATAAACACTGTGAATTGCCACCATTAAAATTAAAATTTGTGAAAACACAAACTTTAGTAATGGAGCCACTTCCAAAGCTTTGTTCATGATTATGCATATGTACAGAGATAATCTGAGCCCTTATTAGAGTGCATAATTATTTCTTGAATGCACACTGGCTTGATGGGTCACAGCCTGCAGATCACCTGCACTGTGTCAGTTCGTATGGTTAGTTTGATGTTATGTATGTGTGCAGGCTGCAACATTGAATCTTATTTCACCTGTTACATGGCTTCACAGTCCCCTAGGATTGCTCTTTCCCTTTCTGTTTTTCTTCTTGTTGTCCTACCAGTGTATTACAGTACACGTGGGTTTTTGAGTTAATGCACTCAGCGGGACCCCGGCTGAAGCACAGAAATTAGTCAGCTGACAGCAGGTGATATAAACTGCCTGACAGAGTGTCATGCGAAAGCAGGAGCTGAGATCCCCTTACTGACATATTGCTTTCACGGATGTGAGATAATAAAGCTTGTTGAGACCTATGCTGAAGCGTATACACAAAGTTTTATTCCACAGTTGAGAAAAACTCATCTAGCCAGGCTAGCAGGCACTTCTTCTGGTGTGGCCCCTGTGATTTCCCCTATAGCGTGTTACTTCTGGCACTGGCAGCTAATAACCGATTCCATGGGATCTGTATCAAAGCTGAAATATAAAGTCGGCATACAGTGGGTGAAAAACCTATTATAAAGAACCAGCTGAGGTAACATCTCACCACCATCACATATGGGTGTACAGCCAGCTAACACGCTTGCTGTTAGTGTTAAACCCAGACTGACTTCTCCCTGCCGCCTTGGGCCTGTGTCTGCAGAAGTTCATTGCTTTTTTGGGGGGGTTCCCCAGAGCCCCCCACTCGTGGAAAGACTTAGAAAATTTGGAGCAGTGTCGTAGAACTAGCTGGTCATCATAGATGCATCACCATCTAGCTAGAGTGCTATGCACAAAGCCTTTAGGTCCAGCAAATGCTGCATAACTCAGCACTCTCAGACAGTTAATGCCGAAGCTGAGAGGTCATCATACTATCATGAGGACACACGATACAAAGACAGCAGCCTACATCAACAGAAAGCAAGGGTCTGCGAGCAGATCTACCCCCTAACCAAACTGTGGCAGTGGACTCAACCCCTGTTTTGTTCACTTAGGGTAATACCTGTGCCATGGTCATTCGAGGCAGACTTAATATTGAGAAGGAGTCCAAATGTAGAAGATTAGACAGAATCTGTAATTGGAGAGGCAGTTAATATTTCAGCAGCTGATTACCTGGGCTGACATTCTCTCGTACTGGGCTGAGGACTTCACCTGTTGGTTTTTTGGCCCCATCCCGACCCAGGCTGAGATTTATCTCGGGTTTGAATACCAGCAGGAGGGTCATTGCTGAATCATGTGGAATACGAGAGGAGAAATGGTGTCTTCACTCAACAAACAAAGATTACAATATTATCACTTTACTTAGTACTGGTTTTCTTAAGGACTCCACTGAGACCTCTAGTGGAGAAGGGACAACTTTGATCAGAGAAGTGCTACAGGAGCAGCGACTCATCATCAGGTTGATCTCAGGAGACACAAACAAAAGAGATGTGCTGAATCAACATAACGATGGCAAGTTGTCATCTTAAGGTGGCTGGAACAGCATGTAGCATAGATAACTGGTTTGAGATTTGGGTATTACAATAAAAAAAATATGTTTAGATGTTGCGCTTGAATGCATTCCAAGAATAAATGTTAATAGAGTCACACAGGTTGAAAACATGCTAACTTAAATGTTGGTCTCCAAGCAATAAAACCAGAAAGGATGAACCAGTGCAGAGGTCATGTTTGTATAAATTCCTTCATGGTTGAGAGGGTGGCATCGCCATTACACCAAGACAGAAATGCCAGGCCTCTCTGGTAATAAAAGAAAGCTCTTATGTGGCAATGGCCAGGCTGGCATCGACTGCACTTCCACAACCTTTGACTTTATGCAATCTTTCCATGTCCAACCAAACATTATCTGGGTCATGGAAACACAAATGTCAAGTGTTACTGCATGAGAACAGTTTGGGCAGCGGGGACAAACAGCCCTGCCTCTGCTTCCCTTTCTCGGAGTTCCTTTTTTTTCCATTCCTCAGTCTTTTTCATGATTCCCTTGCTTCCCTCTCTCTTACACTCTTTTGTTTCCCCTTTCCTTTGTCTGTGCTATGGCACACACGGCCTGTCCACTTGTTTGCGGTGAGCATTGTAGTAATGTCGTGTGGCAGTTGCTGAGGACAGTGGCCACCGGGTGTTTTGTGATGTAATGATCCCTGCCATCGCCTCTCAACTCCCTCTGGTCAGTTAAGGAGAGAAGTGGATGGAAGGTAACAGGCCAAGTACACACACATTTAAGGAAGAGCAGCCTGGGAAGCAGTATGCTAACAGAGCCGATCTTTGGAGTCGACAGTGTCTGGCTCTGATATCGTACGGGAAAATTAGCCAGTGACATGATGAAGTATAAACCACTATACAGCACTTGGGCAACGCACTCAACTCCCAGATGCTCTGGTGAAGCTGCTCAGCAGTGAGCTGTAAAAGATGGTGACTGCTCTCATATGTGAACGCGTTTAAGCATATGACTGCAAAGCAAGGCTACAGTGGAAAAGGGCAGGCATGCTGACCAAATGTTTTGTTGTAATTAAATGTCACATTGGCTTTTAATCGTAAAACAGCGTGGTAGAAAGGAGAATATGCTGAGGCGGGGGTGCATTGCTCACCATTGCTTTTGCAAGATTTACTGAAGTGAATCAGCAGGACATATATTGCCTTAGTGATGAGTCAAATTTAAACTTATCTTAGGGGTCGTCACTGGTGAATGGAGTTAGCTCAGTTGTCACTGTACTGGCTTA
>VOQJ01011922.1:0-11096 GCA_015052665.1 Apistogramma diplotaenia | reverse complement strand
ATACTTGACTGTACGTGAATAACTGTGTACATTTGTGAATGGTATATACAACTGTGAGCTGCTAATAATTAAGCAATTAAAGTTCTGATTGGAAAGTTCTGATTGTGTGTGCCTATATATATATATATATTTATATATATATATATATATATACTGGATCTATTTAGCTTTTTTTTTATCATAATGTACACTTGCACATGTATTTATAATGTTGTTTTTTTTACTACATACAGTACCAGTGAAAAGTTTGGACACACTTTTCCATTTAAATGACTGGGTGAGTGAATCCAGACTTTAGACTGATTCTGCATTTTCGCACACAAAAGAAATTTATATGTTTTTATGTCAAAAGCAATACAAATCAACCCACCATGAAGCCGTCCTGATACAACTGTTTGTTTATAACATTCCCAAAAATTCATCTACAGTTTGCTTGTTTCCTGCTGTGTGTTCTCTTTTGTGCAGTCATGGAAAACTGAAAGCTCAAAATTGGCAAACCGAAGAAAAAATAAAAGGTCTGAGCTGGTTGGACACTTGCGTCTTGCTGTAGCTTGTTTGCAAAAGCGATTCGCAGAGCAGCAACACCTGCTGAGTGCAGCAGAGTAACATTTGTCAGGTCTCTAAAAAAAGCAGGCGTACTGTAGTTGGTATATCACTTCTCTTCTCGTGACGCATGATTTGGAGATTCGGTTACCCTCCTCTCTCGCATCAGAATGCATTAAAATTGCAGATGAGATAAGCAGCACCCCTAACAGCAAAGAATTAGTAACCATCAAGTGGGATGGAAATTATGAACTCTAAAGAAATACAAAGAACGAGGTATTAGAAAACATACACTGCATGTCAAGAATCTTATCACTTAATGCGGAGAGGATTAACCCTAACGAAGAGCCTCACTGTAAAGTCCACGGCATGTTTCTAGATAAACACTGAATCTCCGAAGGTGTCATGAGATTTAAGGGATCATCTGAGATGCTGCTGGAAGGCTACCCTCCACCCCCGCTCTACTCTGAGTCAGGACACACTGGAATTTACCATCCCCCCCGTCGGTGCCCCCCCCCCCTCCCCCAAACACTTGCAGTCAGATCACTTGACACCGTCGATGTTGCAGAAAGGAGTCCGACATTCCCAAACAGCATGAATCCTGGCAAGCATCACAAAGCAATGCCAAACCCTCCACAGAAAAGTCTGCGTTAATAGCACGAACATCCCAGTTATTTTCTAAAGCTTTGCGGTCATTTTGTAGGAAACCATTCATAAGGCGATGCTATATGTGGGCCACCCGCTATGGCGAATGTGACTACTGAAAGACTGCCGGTTCAGCTGGGATCAAGTTGCCTTCCCTCCCAGTCTGACTCTCCATTACGCATAACGATGATTTGTGAGGGAGCCAAAGTCATGCAGCCCCTCCTTATAAAGCCCTCAGGGTCCAATCATCATTTCACAGCAATTCAGCTCAGTTATACACACCGTCTATGATTAACACCGTAAGGTGTGCAGCAACAGTAAGACCGTCTACTTATCAAGTGTGTAATTATCGCACTGTTGCCAGCTGTATCGGGGCATTAACTCAAAGTGGAAACGAGAGAGAAGACCACAGTTTTAAAATGCAGCGCTGCAGGCATGCGCCAACAGGACACGGACAGCTGAGGAGAAAACACTGCTGAGCTTCTCATGTTTGATTCCTGCTCGTTATAACTCCCTTTTCCCATAATACACGGCTTTCTAAAATTTAGGATAGATCTGTGTCAGATGGTGTATCCTATATTCATTTGAATAAAAAATAGGTTCATTTAATCATTTAGCTCCTGGGAGAAAGTATAATTTCATTATGTACGATGTAGAAACAATATAGTATTTTATTCCTCTTTTCTAGTGGATTTCTTAAACAGCGCTGATATAATAAATATGGAATAAGACTAGAAAACAGCTTAAAGACTTTACAGCCTTTTAAGGGTTACTTTTCATGTCTCAATAGCCAGTTGTAAGTTTTACAAATAGTATGTTAAATACAATAATTGATTCAGGATTTTGTGCTTGAATTTCTGTGTGAAATATAATATTTTAAACTGTGTTGCTTTTTGAATATTATCATTTGTAATAGAAGCATCTAGTGTTGTTTTGAGGTTATTTATTCTCACACTACAGCCGTTCAAATGATTGATCCCCACCAATCATTTTGGTTCCTGTACAGAATATTTTTATGTATTATAAATATAATTATGCCTTGTTCCCTGATGAAATACTGCTCTCTTTGCACACACATCTTACCAGCAACCTCCTTCACCAGCACAGCCTCAGGGAGGGTGACGGGGGGGCTGCGGCCGCCCTCGTTCACAGCCACCACGCGGATCTTCAGACGGTCATCGGTGGTTTGGTTCTTGATTACAAAGCGTGAGGACTTCTGCAGTTCCTCGTTCACGGCCTTCCAGTCCTCAGCTGGATGAGAAAAAAATTGCACACAATGATGCAAAGCTGTTTATCAAAGGACAACTCTGCTGAGTATGCAAACTGGAGGATCTTATTTGTACTGATTATGAGACATTAAGAAATATATTAGGACTGTGAGCACAACTTGTTTTGCAGCATTTTAATGGAGTCTGCTAAATCAAGCCTGCACTGTACTGCTACTGACATTAGCTTAGTGCTGTAAGTCTAAATGCAGAACCTCCAGCAAGACCACAGTGGCTCCTGAAATGCCTCTTTCCTTGTAGGGAGAAGTTAGGTAGCTCATGATATAACTCTGCGACTGACACTTCAGGGACAGCTGCTGCTGATGTGGCTGACCCACATTAGAACAGAAATTGAGCAATTTCCTGACCATATTAAATACAAAAAAATATTTGAAAACTATGGTGCAAATAGAGATGGTTTCTCTTATAAGACCCTAAAATCTGCAGCTGAAAAAGTAATTCAAAGGTCAGCAGAAATTTCTGCCATGGTGTATTAATAACCCTATGTGACCCCTTCCATGGTGCATGGGGTTTAAAGTAGAGTGAGACTTACTTCCATCCTTGCAGATTTCAATGGTGTACCCATCCAGACCCGTCGGCCCAATGTTCTCTGGTTGGCTCCAAATGATAGTGACTGAAGTGTCGTTCTTATCCTCAACAAAGAGATCCACAGGAGCACTCGTGGGTTCTGCAAATGACACAAAAATACAATTATTCCATCTCAGAGACAACCTCACAGTACTATTTTAATATTGTAATAATAAAAGAAATGCATGCGATGAACTAAGTTTCATATGTCTTTGAAATAAAGTTTTCTTTTTCGAGAAAAGGTTACCTTTGGGTGGTGGAGGTGTGGGTGGTTTAGGCTCTTCTGGTGCAGGTGCCTCAGCAGCTTCAGCTGATGTTAAACAGGGATTTGTATTAATGTTGGCAGCTTATAACGAGCAGAGTGACAGCATCAAATATTATCCAGTTATGCATCTCACAGCTCTCCGTCTCCTTTGCTGGGAAGTCAAAGGATTAACAGTGCTATCACATATTAGATTTTCCTCCAATCAGTCTCAAATGAAAAAAGAAAAATCATTTGTTACTGAAGAGAGAGGAGCGTGCAGGAAACATGTTCTATTTTTGCAGGTTGGCTTAACACCAGAAGGTGCTTCAGAGACTGCTGCTGGCACAGCCTCCTCTGTTTCTGCACTCACAGCAGCTATTACGTGCTTCGTATTAATAAATAACACATTAAGAAGATGGGGCATTTAGAAAGTTCTATCAAGAAGTCAGTTAGTGTTAGATTTGCCAAAACATGTTTTGTGTGTAAAGATTCTTATGTGGGACAAGCGTGGCAGGTCCTTTAAATTAGGAGGCAGCTGGCAATTCGTCTACAGCAGGTGTGGCAGCTGCTTTTTATGATAGAAGTATAAAGCGGTACATAGTAGTTAAGATGCTACAAAAGTTACGCACGTATACTCTGCGTGCGTATCAACAGGCTGAGAAAAGGTAAACAGTTATCAGGAGGTGATTTTAGATGGCGTTCAGTGTTATAAATTACATATAACTTATTTTAGTCAATAAACATGAACTGGCAACATACTTCACACCGTCGCGTGAGTACTGCAAAAGCTTTTTCCTAACGCAATGTGATTTTTGGGAGTGCATGAAAGCGCATATTAGGGGGACTTAACGTGTTAGCGTCACTGTGTTTCTGCAGAATGGCGCCACGTGACCAAGTTTTAGGAATAAGACAGTTAACACGCAAGCAGCTGGTGCAGGTGGTCACTCAAGTGCAGGCGCGCAAAAAGTTACCATGTTATGATTGAAGGGTTACCGACTTAGCAAACGCTCAGCGCACGGCTCATTACCAGGTGCCGGGGCCTCTCCCTCGGCGGCAGGGGCCTCTCCCTCAGCTGGGGCGGCTTCAGCTGGGGCGGCCTCAGCAGGTGCGGGCTCCGGAGCGGGCTCAGGAGCGGGCTCCGGGGCGGGCTCAGGAGCGGGCGCCTCCGCTTTCTTGGCTGGTTCTTTCTTACCCGCCTTCTTGATTGGGGCAGGCTTGGACGGCATGTTGGAGATGGCAGCTAATTCCCAACTCGTTTAAAGTCCTTCGAACTGTATCCAATGCCATCATTTCTGCGGGGGTGGCAGGCTTATATATGGCTCGGCAGATTCAGACCCCGCCCCCTTATGTGTTACATGTAATTGATACTGACACCATGTATGACGCAGACCCCCCGTGTCTGTTTGTCCCACTCACTGACGCAATTAATGCTTCACAGATAAGTTTTCTTTCTTTTTTTAAGAATTTAATATCATCTCCATTACTTGTTACAACCTTTCACTAACGGTTAATGTACTTCCTATTAACAGGTCAGTCATGTCAACAAGAAGCAACATAATAAATATAACATGTATTTTATTAATTTCAACAAACAGTGATAAGTGGATGGAAGCCTTCAGAAGCATGCCTTATCCGTGTATTGGACCCAACTCTGAAGAAATATAGCTCTCTCACAGATTTAGTTTTTCCCTCTCAGTGATTGTTGCCGCATCCAGAATGCTGACCTATTTACAGTCTTTACAATGATGTTCTGTACAAAATAGAGAAATTAACTTTTACAAAGGATTCTTTAGAAAAGAAAAAAAAGAAATATCAAATATTTGAGTAGTAAAAAGGAAAACATTATCTATAATCAATGATTTCCATAAATGATGCATTAATGTTAACATTTTTTCCATCACACAGCAAGTTTACATGCATTTACAACACTTAGAAACCCTTGACATTTGCACATCAGTGACACTGCATACAGCGTAACATATTTAAAAAAAACTTAGTCCACGATAAGCTTTGCAAAAAATATGACTATTCAACAACCTGTATTGGCCTAAGATGTCAGATTTATCTCTTTATCTGGTTTAATACCAACTGACTGTTATTTCTGCTTCATGATTTGATTTTTAAGCTTCCTTTAAAAAAAAAAAAAGTCATTTAACCATTTACAAGTCCAGCTGCGTTATTTCAGTTGCCACTCATAAGGACAAACCGCATCAGCTGAACTTCAACAATATTTATGAACCCTGTCTTCAATAAATCTCCAAGCAAGTCTTCCTCTCTTTAAGGCTCTGTATCTTCAGCTGACACTTTTATCTTGTGGTGCAGTTTCAGTCCGAGTTAAGACCTTAGAGGCAGACTATATGAAAATGCACCTTTTGTTTGCAAAGTTCAGACATTTGCTGATTGCCAACACCAGTATAAGTTGCTGCATAGTCCCAATACACTAGTAAGCAAACACAAATCACAGCTACCACAGAGCAACAGGCACAACAACCAGTGGATGGAATGAGAAGCTGGACTTGATGGCTTTAGTTAACCTGCAAAACAGATCAGAGAGGGGCTGGTAATACAGTCTGATACCTGAAATATTTACAGTAATCAGTCAGCGTGATGTCAGGGTGAGAGTCCCTGGACATTTGACATCTTTTTTTTTTTCTGCTCATTGATGTCTTTTCTTCATTCAGCTTCATTTTTTTTTAGTTTGCAAGTGACAAGTAAGAGCTGCAGATGAGCTTGAATATTTGAAACGAGCCTTATGCAAACAGTGCAATAAAGCAAATAAGCAAGAAGCAGCTCCGACATAATCGTAAACTTTCTTATTGAGCTGTCATTGAAGTGGTCCAACATTCATTTACACGTTTTACTTTTGTGTGAAGTTTAGTGTGAGCACCGAAATGTTGGGGAAGATGACTTACTTCAACACCACTTTGCACAACCATATATTTTATCTGTCATTTATTTCATAAGGGCTTTATTTTTTTTTACACATATCTACACCAAGTACTTTATAAAGTGTTTTAAATCTTTTGATTTTCCTTAGAATAAGCACTACTTGATTCTGTGTCATATACCCAAAATATTCTCAAATGTGAATACTGCACAACATCAACTTGGGTACGCACCCTATAACAGCTCACACGACTTCAGCTTCTACATAATGTCTTCAATAACATATGAAATATCACAAATTGTCTTCCAAATCTATTTCCTATTTTTTTTCTGTTTGACAGAAGTGACAGAAGACGCTTTGCTAACCTACCCAGAACATCTACATAGTTTTTAATCCAACACTAAGACGTTTTTTTAAAGAGCACCAGTACTTTAACTAAATGAGTACTGCATCTAAATGAGGATAATAAGCATGGATTTGTGAAGAAGTGTTCATTTTGATTGCGAAATGCATAAAAAAAATGAAATGGAAACAGGCAGCCCTGAAGCCACCCTGCTCAGCCATTGTTGTAACTGTTTAGTGGTGGAACTTTGATAAGGCTTCCTTTAAAAGCACCTCCTACATGACTGTTATAAGTGTTCTCTATACATTCGTAGCTGAACTTAAAACCCTAACTTGACAGTCAATATGCATTATTAAAAGTATAGTATTTGGTTCAGTATATTAGATTGTGCACCAACTAATGTAAATAAAGTACTGTAACTGAAATGCAGCTCGACTGTATGTACAAAATATATACAGTAACTAGTATGAATGTCTGGGGACAGATTTGAAATAGAAGTTCTTCTTACTACATAAATGTTCTAGAGAAAGAATCTGAATTGGATTTAAATAACATTTACTCATGTTTTCAGAGGTTGAGTGTTAAGTTATATTATCTCTGTGTAGCAAGCATTCAAATACCTGATACATACTGTATGGCAACACTGGAAAGCACTACTTGTTTTTTAATGACTAAAACTAAATTAAGTGCTTGAAAATAAGTGGTGTGTGCAGCGACTAAGTGATACTTTAATCACCGATGAATATGTTTCAGTTTATGCAAAAGAGTATGACAGCAAGTAGAACTCAAAAACCATGAAAATGATAAAGATGGAAAATATGTGAAAATATCTTGAAAATTCATCTTTGAGTGTTCAGATTTTTTTTTTTGTTGCTCTGAAACACAACCATGATGATTTGAATGACATAATATAGAGAGCTGACTGTCTTAGGATGATATTGAAAAAAGCACCAGTATATTCTGCTTCAGTTGAGGAGACGTTGATGTCTTTGTTCTTAAGGCATATAGAAGTTTCACCTGCTCGGGCTGTAGAGTTCAGGATTGCATATGTGTAGGATTTGGCCTTCAAAGACTTACACAGTAGATATGTACCAGAGAACTTTGCAAGAAACTGTGGCATCTGTGATGCTGTCATACTCTTTTCCAAAATGAGTCACCTTTTACTGAGAATACTTCTATTTGACAAGCACTTCATATCCCATGATGCCCTTGAGCATAAAACTGGGTGGAACGTGTGTTTTGTTGCAGAAATCACCTGAAGTATCGAGGTGATGGACTTCATAATGATCCACTAGCACCAATCTAAAAGTAGTGAGGGCTAACAAAAGTGGCAAAGATATCTGATTTGAAGTGACTGTTAAATATATAGTTAAGTAAAAGAATATAGCTTTTTATTCAAAATTTGTGAAGTTTTTTTTAATACTGTATGGGTTTAAATGATTTGGAATCAAAAGGTCGTACTTTCAACCTTCTCCTGCAGGAATGATGGTTTTTAAATAGCCCCACAATCATTTCTGAGGGTCCATTTGTTCCTGAATGTGCACTGCATCAGTACAGCGGGCAAAAACTAAAATACCGGAGTGCTGAGCGTTAAGTGTGAGCTTTGCATTCAAAGTTTAGGCAGGCTGGGGTCTTCCTTGTCTGGGGATTCGATGTAATTGGCAGCCTCTTGGAGTTTCAAAAGCATTGCCATCTATAAAAGAAAAGAAAGATTTGGTAAATCAGAACTTCTACAATATTCAGAACAGTTTAAAAGATGATTGAAAGTATCAGCATGCAGGCTCTGGTGTTACCAGGGGATCATTTTCCATGGAGCTGGGTGGAGTCTCCTTGTGAGGCCTCTCCTCGCTTGGCTGACAGGGGCTGCTGGAGCTGATGCTGGGAGGAGGCAGGTGGAACAACTTTGCCTGGTCCTGCTGGGCAGATGGCCAAGGCAGGGTGCCCCTCACCCACTCCACTGGGTCCTCCCATACAGCCTTTTGGCCATGGACCTGAGGAGTTACAACAGTCAACAACAGGAATTACTTGGTTTGGTTCCCATTACGGCTGCTCTGTAAACATCAATTAAAAATTATCACTTGCATGAGCTGCATCCTTCTGCATAGAACAACAGAACAACATCGTCAGATAAAAACAACATGGAAGGTTGTAAAATCCTAATAACAATGTAATAACACAGAGGTTGACGGAAACTGAGGCAAAGCAACTGGTTTGTGTTAGTTTGGCTTCTACTCTGAAACTTTACTGGTGTGACAGACTTTCCAGCTGACAGAATTATTAGCAGGACGCGAGGGGCTCCATGAAGTGCTCAGACTTCAACACTATGCACACTTTTCAATTACCTCACTAGATAGTGAATATTTTCATAACAGGTGATGATACAATAAACCCGTCTTGCTCCTGTGCAGATGTGCTGAATACCTCTGAATATCCAAATGCAGATAAAGCCAACGCTGGCTGTAGGATCTCACCTTGATGCCGTCCTTGGCCCCTTCTTGCAGGTATGGTATAATAGAGTGATTCCAAAGATCAATGAACCATGATCGAAACTCGTCCACTGTGACTGGACAGGATAAGAAAAAGCACGGGCCTAAAGAGGAAACAGCAGAAACAAGAGTGTGGATGTACCATGAAACATCAGATCATTCATGCAAATGTTGTTTCAGCCCTGAGGTTGTGCTCTGTGCTTCATACCTATGAGGAAGTCTGATGTACTGTGCTTCTCTAGGAAGGCGTGCAAATGATACCACAGTTTGGGAACCCAGTCTAACACCCTGATCAGATCCTCATTGGTCAAGTTCCTCTCATCTTCAGATTCCATCAACTTCCTGTGCAAATATCGCACAAGGAAGCCATTGGCTGGCTCCACATTATTGGAGAAGGTCACCATCCTGAGAAAATGAAAAAAGTCTCAACACAAGACTTTATAGTTTGTTAACAACACAAGAAAATGCTGTTACATGTTACCAGTCAAAGGCCTTTATTCATAACCAACCTGAAGCTGAGATGCAGGCCATGGTTTGCCATCATCTTCACTGGCTGATTGCTTGTTCCAATAATGTAAGGGCTAAAAAATATTACAAAGGTCAGGACTTACACATTCACACAAATATGCTTCAGCAGGTCACATTTATGCAGGGGACGTTTACCATTTGTGGTATTTGCAGGTCAGGGCACCATTGACAAGCTCACTAATTGAAGCAGGATCATGGATATCATCCAGAATAACCACCAGTGGGATTTCTGTTGCACTGCTTTCTCGGTCTATCTGATTGGCCAAATTAGAAAGATAAAGCTGCAGATCCTGCAAAGGAAGAGAGCGAGATTACAAAAGAAGATGAGGGTAAAATTCGATTGCGACAGACGGGAAGAACTCAGCAGTTTCTGTTACCTTGCATGACTGGCGGTGCATGTTGAAAGTGACCACGATGCCACCTGTGACTTCGCGAGCACTGCGGTCCACCAGGTACTCAGCCAGCCGGGAAGCAAGGTACGTTTTTCCCGTCCCACTCGGCCCAGACAGGATTAGGCGGCGATGTTTGAGTAGAAGGCTTATGTAGTGTTGCATCATGGGTTTGGGAATGAGAGTTTCAAATACCAGGCTGTCCACACACTTCTCCTTCAAACCTGAGCATAGTGAGGGGAAAGACTTGTATGATGAACTGCTGTAATAAACAATACAGTTGATGACTATCTGCTAATTACATAGTGCATATCAGAGTTGGTGATAAAGTGCAGTTTGATACTTGATATTCAAGTGCTTGATAGGAATTCTGTTAATATCTATACCAGAAAGAATACACTTTACAAATGGGACGCGCTTCAGTAAGAAGATGTTGTGAAAACAGATTTATGTTCCCTCGCCTTCACAAGCAACACTGAGCTCGAGCATTTCGCTCTGAAAATAACTTTGCACCAAGTGTAGGAAGTCTGTGCACCCCCCCCATCCTGCAGGAGTGCAATCTTCCTTAACATCTATGGGGCCCAAGTGTCTGACGCTGCTCAACCAGCTGAGCCTGACTGCCCTGAGATCATGTTACTCAGAGCCCCGTCTGGGCTGCCACTGCTTTCCCAGCTCTCCTAGCACTTTGCTCCTCACTTTCCTGCATGCGAAGGTGGAGAGGGGCCAACTACCGATCCCGCACCATGACTGTCCTCCACTGATCACTGCTCTGTTTTAGAATCACTGATGGTTTCCACATATGTGCCACTCAAACAAAACAAAAGCAAACAAACAAAAAAACCTCAATACAGCCACCAAGTCCTATGGATTGCTGTTTACATTCATGTCTGCCTAGACATCACCTTTGACCTTCGACCTAAATCACTTTTGTCCTGTTTGACATTTTTTAACTACATATGAATTCACGGATTAAGGCCAAAAATAGTTTTTGTGGGGTAAAACAAACTTTCGTTTTGACCATCAAATTCTTATTATTTCTTCTTAAATATCACTAAAAGCTTTAAGACATATACTCATGAGAATGGAACAGACAACAACCAATGATCGGGGTGTGTGTGTGTGTGTGTGTGTGTGTGTTTGTGTGCATGCGTGCGTGCGTGCATGCATTTTGGTGGTGG
>VOQJ01011921.1:0-15491 GCA_015052665.1 Apistogramma diplotaenia | reverse complement strand
CGGCTGCTGCTGCGCTTCAGTTTATAGTGGCACTGTATAAATATGTCCAGCTGCTACAATTAGCTACTAAACTGTCACTGTTACACCCCCTTCCAAAAAAAAAAAAAAAAAAAAAAAAAAAAAAAAAAATAATAACGTGTCACAGAGAAATTAATAACCAAAGCATAGCGATGGCTACTGCCACAGTCACAGTGCCAGCTGTGTTATCCCAAAGCTGCGGCCGTAATCAGCACTTGCCTGTCTCAGCAGCAGTAAGTGAGAGAACTGATGAACAAGCTCCATTTATCTAAATGTAATGCTTTAGGCTTTTGCCCAAACAACCACGGTTGTGGGTGCACAGACTCTCGCTGTGATCACGACCAACAGAGGTTCACTCTTCTCTATAGGTCAGATAAGATTATTACTGGGGAGCTCTGAAATACAAAGGCACTGAACAGTTATGCAATAATATAAAAAAATGACTTTCAGGGGCTTCGTAGATGTTGCAGATGTGACATGTATTTAGATCTAGTCATCATTTTTTAACCAGGGATCTTACACAGTACTACTACGTCTTTATACCTGTTTAGGTTTCTGTCATTTGCACATTTGTTATGCATCTATATTTGGAGATAAATGCAGGGTGCATACAGGTGCTTCTTGCATATTGTCCAAAATCAGTGGTGAAAAAGAACAGAACGATGAACAAAAATACACAATATTCACTTATGACTGTTGCACAATAACAGTCATAAGTGCATTGCATGCTGTGTAATTTTCCTTACAAACTGGAGATTGTGCCTATAATTGGAAGCTTAGAAGAAAAACAGCAAATCGTTTGGCAATATTGAAAGAAAAAAAAAAAGATGTCTGCAGTTAAAAAAAATTTTCACACATGGGGCATCCTTACCTCTGACAACCACATCAGTGGCAATGGAAACGCTGTCCACCTTGGTCTGAACGGCACAGGTATACTTCCCAGCATGCCTCAGCTGAATGTTCCGGATCATAATGTCGCCAGCTGATCGCTGTTGGTGCAGAGGTTGGATGGGGGGTGGGGGTGGGGGAAGAAAATAGGGAACATTTTTAAGTTGCAAAACCAAGGAAAAGAACTTCGACACGAGCCGAGTGTCACCGTGACTTGTTTTGGCATCCAGTTCATTACATTCCAGGAGAGAACGGTACACCACGAGTCCAGGGACACACCAAACGACTGAGTGCTGCTTTTCATGATCATTTATGAGCACAGATCTTTGAGAGGTATTAAAAAGCTTCTTTCAGCTCCATCCCTTGTATTCTCTCTGATTCCATTTACTCTGCAGAAAACCATTCAATGCCAAATGCATTATTAGCTTTGAACTTTAAAGTTGGCACTAATGTTAAGTTGATGTCTTATCTGAAAGTGGGGAACTGTGAAACAGGATGAGACTTGGTAACTACTTTGATGTATAATCAGGGACATTTTAAAGAGATAAAAATTCTGTTGCTCCAAGTCATCCGCTCTTTGATACCATTATTAAACTAACACAGCCAAGGATATAATGGGTCACAGATCTCTCACTATGCAAAATTTTATAGTGAGATAACCTTGCTTATAACATCAAGTATGCAGCTAGAAAAACTCCTTAAAAAGAACACCCTGTAAGCACTTATTATGTGCATTTTAGACACACAAGGTTTCTGGTTTTGCTTCTAGTCTGGGTTCTGATTACCAAACACAATTCAGCTTTAACTTTTGATTTGATTTTTTTTTAAAAGTACCTGTATTTGTGCAACGACCAGCATGTAGAAATGGAAGCACTGGCCCAGATATTCAGAAGCACGTCTTATTTTGCGCCCAACACAGCCGTGATAGCTGCAGCTAGAAGCACTCATATACAGTCCACAGGTCCATAAGTATTTGGACAATTATGACACTTTTTTGTCCACCACAGTGGATCTTAAATCAAATATTTAAGATGGGATTTAAGTTCATTTTGACTTGATTTTTAATTATTGCATTGGCCATTTTCATAAATTGTTCCTCATTTGACTCACAGTTTCATGACCAGGTGAGACCTGTTCCCTTGCTAACACTTTTTCAACTTTTTGTTCATTGTTTGAAGACAATAGTAGACATACTGTCTAATAAAGTAAAGTCCTTTCACACAGCTTTCTCAGCACTGACTCTGCCTTTTAGCCATTTGCACTGTTCAGTATTGGTTGAGTCTGAGCAGAGAGCACTTCAGAATTCATTTTCTGTCAACAGTCAGTTATTTGATGGGCAGACATACATACATGCCTTAAGATGTTTTCTGGTCACTGCATTCATTCTTTTTAAAAATCTGACACATTGTTCATTTGGTTAATCCTAAAGTTTCTGCTATCTTTGTGATTGATTTTTTTCCCCAGCCCACTGAGTCCTCATTCTGCATTGACTTCTCTGTGGTCCACATATCAAAGTTCCAGTGAAAACACTGAACCACCTCTAGACCTTTTGCATGGTTGATTTGACATGAAACAAGGGAGCTCTTGTCAGTGAATTGTCCAATTACTCCTCAGACAATAGAGAGCTATATATGTATCACATATGGAAGAGGTTCTATAGGCTGAAATGAGAAATAAAGCAGTGGTAAACCCCCACAGGGGGCTGAAGGCAAATTTTGAAAAGCTGTTGCAATAGTTTTTGTTTCTATACAGTACGCATATATGTGTTTGCTTTTTCAAAGGTACCATTGGCTTTTGTGATCTATTATTATCTGCTCTTTAAGGATTTTGTGTGTTTTAAAGTAGTAGTGCAGAACATTACACAATAATGGGGATGTGTGTAAAATGAAAAATCAATCAAAATATTTTAAAAAGCAGCACAGAAAGAAATATTAAGTCTTATTTTTTGATTAGAAAGCATGCGGCCATTTTAACGAATGCTTTCTGCCGTCTTTTCTTCGTTGAGTAACAGTTTATCAGTAACAAGAGTCAAACAATTAGCTTTACCTTACGGCTTCAACCGGAGCTGTAAAATGTTGATAAGTTAAGAAAATTGCACACAGTATAACCTAAAACTTTATAGTAACACACAATTTTTATTTAACTTATTAAGCTATTTAAAACTGACATTTTTCATATCAGTCTGAGCTGTGCTGGGAAAATGTCAGTGAGGGCGTCATAAAGTAGAAATCAAACACTGAGAGTCACACATTTAGTGGAACAGCACTTGAACATTAAAGTACCTATAATGGTAATGCTTTTATTTTACGGATAAGGTCATGACTCACTCTCGTTGTATGTAGAGGCCTCACTCTCCTTGCATTGACAGTGGACTCTATTAATATTAAAAAGCATGCGGCGCTGTGAAGAACAAAAAAATCTAAAGCATATCCACAAAGAATCAATTGTGCCAAATAGATGAGAGGAGTTATTAACGTGACGACTGAGATTAACAGCAGTTGAGGGGCGTGTGAGAGTCTGACGTGCTTAAATAAAATCTGTTGCTACGTGCAACTTCAAGGCCTCTTGTTGTTCGTGACGATGCCAAATGCAAAGCAAAAAACAAAGGAAAAAGAGAAAAAGGAGATTTGATATAGAAGACCGGACCTCGTAATTGCTTTTCCTTATTAAAAGATGATGATCACGTGTAACACATCGCTGAGTTTCTTGCTTGCTGCTTTTGTCAGTGTAGGAGGTGTTATTAACAAGCAGAACAAGCAAACATAACATTTTGCTGAAGCTGAAATAATATGCGAAAATATGTTAATTCTAATGGTGCTCAAACCTCCTGTGTTTCACTTTTAACCATACAGTGACTCTGTGTACTTGGATACAGTTACAAATGAATTATATAATGAATATGGGCTTAAAATAATGATTATTGACTTTAATTTTAGACTATTCAGTTTGCAGGAAGAGCTCTTTAATATATTATTGACTAACCAGGGAAACGGTGGTGCAGGAACTGAAAATTCATGCTATAGATCCATAAAATGACAAAGCAGCTCTCTGAAGTCTAAGGCCATTTGTTGTCAAACATACTGCGATGCATGCTGACGATGCAACAGAAGACAGGAACGAATTTTGACCCTAAATATTTCTGATATTTCTGACTTTGAGCTGAAAGTTTACACTCATCACAGAGCCTAAACAACCAAAATGTTGCCAGTGTCCAAAATATTTCCAGGTTCAATTATCTGTAGCGTTTAATCTTTAATAAAAAACTTGTACCTAGAGAATGTTGTTCTGATATATTGAGTGAAACTATTCCCACATGGCCTTTCTTTAAACTCACCCTCTGATGCTGTGCTTTTGATTTGAGTCTTACAGTCATCGCTGTCGAGCAAAAACATGAAAAGAGGAGGATGACACAGAAACACTTGTTTTACACCTCAGGAAACACATCCAGGCAGGAAACCTGTGCTTTTTCTGTGTTTTGTACTTCCTCTGTAATCAAGTTCAAACATCAACAACTCATATCAGAAGCAAACCAGAAACTAAGTTTGTGATCTAAAAGGGATGTTCAGAGTCAACTTCTAGGTAATATCTCAGACTTCCATCATTTCCAACCCTAACGTTGTGGCTCTCAGACCGTGGGGTGGGGGTGTGAAGCAAAAACATTCAGCTATCTCGATGATCTTTACCTGAATGCGACTTTGATCAGTTTTTTATTGTTAATGATTGAAAAAAAATTGCTGGGTTTCAATTTGGGGGCTTCCTAATTGGGGCAAGACCCAGAGATATACTTACCCCACCAACTTTTTCAAAATAGGCTCCGTGGCTTCCAAAGTGGATGAGCTGCTCATTGAAAAACCAGGTGAACTTGAGGTCAAGGGTCGGGTCGTGTGACACCTGACAGGGCAGGACGATGCTCTCGCCTACAGTCACGTCCAGGTGACCCGCTGGACTGGTGATCACAGTTGCCTCTGCAAACAAAGAGCATCAGCTTACCATGCCGTGCTACCACGGTGGCTTTCCTATACCTCCATGCACACAGCCTGATGTGTACTGTAGTTACACAACAAATAATTTACATCCTAAACTCTGACCAAACACGACAAATTACTGCGGAGTCTGGCGGCGACCTTAAATCTTCCTCTGAAATAGTTTCAAAAACAGCACCGCGGTCTAAAATATCAATAACCAACAGAGAAGAAGTAAAATAAACAAGCACAAAAGAAAACTCACACACCATTATGGCAGGTCAGTTCTGAGTCTACAATTTAGCTCTGTTTTGTGTGAGACAAAAAGCCATCCCATTTCATCCCCAGTGTGGTGCGCATCAACATAATCTTTGGTCGTCTCAGCTTGGCGTCTCATTCCGCAGCAGAGAATGCCGTGCAGTACAGAGTGCGGTTCAGTGTGGTGCAGAGAATTCAGCGCCAGCTGAGAGGACCATAAACCAGTCTGCTGTGAATTATGCATTCATGTCATAAGCATCTAATGGACAGGAAAGCCAGTGCAGCATGTCAGGGAGAGTAAAGGTCTATATTCAGCTCTGTCAAAACAAGCCGGTTTGTTTATCTTCTCCCCCTTAGGAGACCCGACTGGTCATGGGAGTGTATTCCAGGTGAGTCTCGGGAAAGTTTGGCTCCAGATGCAAAATGAGAGAAACAAAACTTTCTGCTTACGATTTCATAGCTGTCACGTTTATTTCCTGTTACAGTGGGAAGCCAAATCATAAATTGGCTCCATCGGTGTGATGTGAATGACAAACACCAATGTGTAAACCAGCCATAAAGAAAGCTTTAATCTGTATCATTAGTGGCTGAAACCTAAACAGCATGGCTGAGGTTCAGTTCAGTCAAAATGACCCATGTGGGAAGAAGTGGAACATCAACCATCAGCTCCTGGTGAAATCCTAGGAATGATTTACCACTGAGCAGCCAAGCGAAAGCCAATTATCTACAATTAAGGAGACAAGAGGATAGAAAGCACACACACTGATGGAACACCTTTCATACTGATATAGCAAATTAATTTGGTTCACCCAAACAGCAATTACACACAAAGATCTATTGAGATGGAGTTGTGTTTGTGCACATTTGATAAAGTCCAGTATTCATGTTCAGTCCTCAGGACTGGCCCCTTAACTGCTAACTACAGCGTCTTTCAGCTGCTCGGTGCTGGACAGTTAATGCAGAGTGATGAGTGAAAGCCAAGCAGAGGAGAGATTAATCGCATTGTTTCTGCTATGAATTACTACATATGGATGCATAGAATGTTACACAAATATCACAGGTGATCTGGAAAATAACAAATTTATGTAATTTATAGCATCTGATCAAAAAGAAAAAAACGTGGATATTGAAGTAATCATTAGGATAAATATTAATAAAATGATTCATTATTACTAATGAATAATTACTAGTTATCAACATCATGGGTTAATTATGAACACAAACTTTAGCCTTTTACACACAGACACACGATGAACTCATCACTATGTGTAACGTAGCTGTGGGTGGTGGTGGTGTGTGTGTGTGTGTGTGTGTGTGTGGAGCAGCAAAATTGGGCTTCTTTGCAAAGCAATTTGCAATTTAAAATACTTGTGAAGAGGAATCACCAAAAGGCATTTTAATAGAGCAGTGTTGTTGAGTCTGCTCTTTAGAAAGAGCCAGAAAATTCCTTGCTCTGCAGAAGTGCGTGAATTAAAGGGAAAAAGAATCTAAACAAACTACACATGGCTGTATGCCACTCTGCAAAAAAAGTATGAATTAAACATAATGGCACAAGAATTCAATGGGCCTCATGTTCCACTTCCTCCAGCCACCCTCAATCAACTAATTGGACTGCATACCTTTCAGGTAAGAGCGATAATGCGGATTCTGCTTTGCTGTTTGGTCATCAACTTTGCGGTGATGGTGAGTGCTCGTCTATTCATTCAGTTGTGTCTCACAGCTTTTAAAGCAGACGCACATTCGCTTGGTGTTTTATTGTCCACGAAATGTTTTACTTTAGTACAAAGGCTAAAAAAACCCAAACTGTTATTGTGTTTGAGGCAAAAGCAACAGAATCTTCTCTTACCTTTTACCAAAAGGCTGCCAGAGCTACTTGCAACTCCAAACTGGTTTCTGGCTGCACATGTGTAGATTCCAGCATCCGTTTTACTGATATTGGAGATCCGTAGGCTTCCATTATCCAACACCATAACTCTGTAAAGGGCAATGCAACCATTTATTACAATATTGTATATAATGTATAGTTGAAAGGCATAAAAATACCAAGCTCATGATCCCATTAATTTGTAAGCCTCTCAGTGCTTCGGTATAAGCAGGAACAGAGTTACTGCTTCAGCAGGGTGGCTCCTGTCACTTTTCTTAGATGGTCACTAGTTGCTTTTAACTTTTAACTATAAACCAGCCAACCAACCATGAACACAAATAAAAAAAAATATTTCGTCTGCTCTTATTGGCACATAACAAGGGAACAAAGCTAAAAAAAAAAATGAGGAAAAAACCACAGAAATGTTGATGCGCACTCCAGTAGCACTAAAAACATTCACTCGAAAACAGGTCTTAAAAGCATGTCGGTGTCAGCAAGGCCTTGAATATGGACAGAAAATGTGGGCACAAATGACATGTTACAAAACAGGCATAACGAAATTCATCTCACCACATTACAGTGTTTTTGTAGTCAAGGACAGAGGCCAAAAGAAGGGAGAGAACGTAAGCGGGAATCTTGTTTGTTGAGATCCACTAATGCCTGCAACAACCAAACACTTTAGAAGAATACGGAGGTGCAGGTGATTGAGGCACGAAATAATGAAATAAATGGTTTCATTAATTCGATTTGCCGTGGTGCCAAAAAAGCATCCCTTTGCCTTGGTTGGGAAAAAAAAAAGAAAAGAGAAATTGGCCACAAACTGTAGAACAAATGCTCAGATTAAAAGCAAAAAGGATTTCTTGATGTGTTCAGCATGCAGTGCAACAGAGCCGCTCATTTCAAAACCCACATCTCATCATGGCACTATCATATATCACTCACACACGAGCGGTTTGTTATGACACAAACTGTTTCAGTTTCGGTACCTACAGTTAGCACGCGACCTTTCTGTCGCCGTTAGGAAACACATTTCCTCTAATTACTGGATGTAATTTATCACATGCCTTTAAACTGCTTTGTGCTTACTTGCCTCACAGAAAAATGCTTCTCTTGTGCTTTGGTCATGATCAGAGAATAGAATATTTACTGTCTCCCCCCCCACTTACTGTATCATGATTCCCCACAGTAAATAATGAAGAAGTAAAATTACATAATTTATGTACGGTTGTCACTCATTATCGGTTATGCTTTGTGCAGAGAAGGGAAATAACTCCAGAGGCATGACAGAGATACTTGTTACACCCCACCCCCCCACGGTTGTCACTCTGAAGCCAAAAATGTGACTTGCTGAGATGTCCGTGCTGTTTCCACCAGCTCTGATCACCCCAGAGGGGGAGACAGAAAAAAAAAATCTCCACAGAATTCAATAAGATAGCAAAATGTAAAAAACAAACAAACAAAAAAACTTTCCCTGTCCTGCAAGACAGCCACTGCTGGTTGAACTAATTTGTTCCTGTGATATTAAAGTTATTACAAACACATTAAGCCTCATGAGCACAAATTAAAATTTCTTAATGTGAAGCAGATGTTACGCTGACTGCGATGAGACGGTTTAACTGACAAAAGGAAGACACGATTATTGCCATGTGTCAGGATTTCTGTGATGAAAACTAATTTGTCAGAGAAAGAGACTACAGCACTGAGCAAACAGTGCTTGAAAGCAAATTGCCTTATTGACATTTTTGATGGATGCAAAGCAGAAAATCCTCCAGCGTCATCTCTTTTACAAAGGCAAGCTGCAGCGGGAAATCTGTCTTCAGTATATTTCTTCAGTTGGAAAGGTCACGACAATTTGATTAAATTATCCTCCAACAATTTTTGATACTGCCTTTCAACAATCTTCTGACCACATTTGTATCCTCAGAAATCAATTACCCTGTCAATAAATGTCTTGCCCTGGAAACTCACACTAGATCCCATTTCATCAACTACACTACACATTATAGAATAACAGGCAGAGGCCAGATTTTCAAGAATAACTAGTATGAAAAAAGAGCTCGAACACCACTTTTTAAAAAAAACCCTTTAAGGCAGCGTGGACACGTTAAAATTCTTAAAAATGACCCGTATTGCTTCAAAGGCTGGAAGAGTTAAAATACATTAGCCCCTTCAATGGTGCCCATTCCCTGTGCAGCCAGGGGTTTATTCTCTGAGCTGAACTGAGGGCTTCCTTTGTAATGGGCTATAACAAAGAGTTATGGATATGAGATGTCACAGGGATAAGACTTGCCATTAAACAGTGCAGCAGACGATGTCAGGCCTCCTCCTCACCAAAGCTACAAAGTAAAGGTGCAGGATAAAGATGTAAGGAGAATTATCAGTTTGAAATGCTCTTGCTTGGTTCCCCTTTCCTTTAAAAGGTTGCCCTGGAGCAATTAAGGCACTGGGGAAATTTGTGGGGCACATAAAAGCTTGAGCAGTGTGATATAGTAAACAGACACTTTACTTCAACCTTTCTGGCTGGTGTTAAAGTGAGCTACTGGCTGTGATCTAAAAGCCGGCACTGCCTCTCTACAGTGCAACAAAAACCAAGAGGCTGTAAATGAAAAACATTATTTCAACCACCTAAAAAGGGACTGCATAATTAAGCCGGTATATTACTGAGAACTTGTAGTATTCTCTGGTACTGCTTATATCGTTCACGAGCGAGGCACATTCTGGCAGCACAACTGGAAAGCTCTTGCTGTTTGAGTGCTGGGATTATAAATTGATTCCCATTACATGACCAAGTGATACATACAGTACCATTTAGTGTAACAATCTTAAACACAGCGGTTCAGTCTAAAGGCAATATTCCTGAGAGCTATTTCCTATATCCGTTTTGCAGTTGCTGGCAGTGGTCAGCGCCGAAATTAAATTAGGGTAAGCACTTTATCATTAACCTCAAAGTTCCCCACATAAGTGCACAGAAACCCTGTTATGAGGCTATCTTGTTTCACTGCAAATACTAGAAGTGCGAGCTGGTGTAGGTATCACCCCTGCATGATTTTATTAATCAGATCCTGCCTTGTTCTTAGTTGATTTGTTTTCTCCTACTCCAGATCCTTGAAAACATTATCCCTGGAAGATTAGAAGGAATTACGGGTACTTTAGTTGAGCCAGTGGGATGGATTAGTGTTGTGCCACTGCTGTAATAGCATTGGAAACAGCCCCATTTTGATGTGGAGCAAAGTAAATGCTAATGAGCCAGGAACAAGGGAATAGGCTTGCAAGAGATGTTGCAATAATGTCAGAACCTAACGTCTTGCATGTGTCTCACCCACTTCAGGGCAAGGCTCTAACGTTAAATCCCATAAGGCAAATCTGGCCTTTATAGGTACAATTAATACTGCACATTGTAGTATGGATGCAATTTCCTTTTAATACTTAAGAGGGTGATAAATCTGCAAGCTGGTCTCAATATTTAACAACCATTTGCTGCTGCAAATAAAATATTTCTCTTCAGTAAAGATATCGAGCCCCATGACTTCCAAACCGACGCAGGGGGAGAGCTGAGACATGACAGGATCTCCGGCACCCCCACAGAGGTTAGTTGTGGAAAAGCTGCTGGGCCAGGTGAACAATTAATCCCATATCAAGTGAGAAATCGGAACCCCTGCTACGTCACTAGATTTGCCAGCAGGCGAGCTGCACCGACTGCTGGTGCGCCGCTGTTCAAAATACAGATGTTGTGAAACAGAGAGGAAGTGATTTATACTGCAGTGTCATACAATGACATGTTGTAGCAGCAGCACCTGAAAATCCCGGCCCAAAAATGCATTATTGAGGGAAATTAAATGAGGAACCTCACATCGGGGTGTTCCAATTTAATCTTGTTTTAAAATGTAAGAACTGTGTAAAGCGCAGCATTTGTAGAGAGCAAATATATAAAAAAGGGAGACGTTTCACACACAGTGTGTCTGTGACCGCCTGATCGTGCAACTTCACACCCCAAAAAAGGCCATTTAACTTAAATCGCTGCATGCAACCGTTTGCTGCAACGTGAGAGCAAACAGTAGGAATCTCGAGCAGTTGCTAACTTTACTTCCTGCTGCTACTTTAGCAAGTATTATGTCTTCGGGGGGACACTTGTTTTGTTTTTTTTTATTGCCTGATTAACATTTGTTTTTGCTTGTGCTTCTTCTGGTCTCCAGCACACAGCGGCATCGCATTGATCTGCACTTAACCTGACTTTTAATAAAACAAGGTGTGCAGCTGGTTTCCCTTGTGTCACCAACGCTATCATAAAAGGATGCATGTCCAGCAGCTGTCAATTGATCAGTCCTTTTGGGGATTTCATCCGCTTCTTCCATGTCTCACTGGTGGTCTGGCTCATCGTCTGCCTTGTGCTCTAATGACCCTCCAGGCCTTACATGCAGCTAATGAGCTGATGGATCAGTGCATCGATCCAAGTGCCGCAGTCTAGGAATGCCCAATTACCTTAAGTAAACAGTGCAGAAACTCGGCTTTGAGCACAGCCCGGAGAGTACGACGGAGTTCAGGGGAGAAACACAGAAAGCGGGGAGAGAGCACACTATGCAAGTCAAATTGTATTGTGTCACGCTGTGATTCTGTCCTTTGCTATTTGTCACTTGAATATCAAGTAGGGAAAAATAGAATACATTGATAAAAAAAAACAAAAAAACACTATTCTGCAAGTAAAGCAGATAAGCCAAACAACAGTGATCCCGCACTCAATACAGCTCAACACAAAGAAACCTGTTACCTGTGGCTCTCTCTCAGGGCTTCCTTCCCTTTCCTCCATGAAATCATGCCTCGAGGAGACATCCTGGGCTTGCATTCGATAAGAATGTCGCCACCCTGTCGGGCCAGAGTTTGGGCCTTCAACAAGTTCTGGGAGAAGTCTGGAGCAATTGCTGATGGAAACGTGGGATATTGTGAGGGAGACAAGAGAGGTGGAAAAAAGAGAAGGGAGGAAAAAAAAAAAAAAGACAGATGAGCAAGGTGGTCGAGCCGGAGTGGTGGAGTTTCCTAACACACGCAGGTCACTCAGTCCATTAGGCAGGTCAGCTCTCACATCCTCAGTTTTTCCCCCCCCCAACACACATATCCACACATGCAAAGACTATAATGCATCTGTAAATGCAGGGCAACAGACACGGCCCGTTTTAAAAAAAAACATTTTAATTTAAAAGAAGGTGATTTTT
Source organism: Apistogramma diplotaenia (assembly GCA_015052665.1). NCBI lineage: Eukaryota > Metazoa > Chordata > Actinopteri > Cichliformes > Cichlidae > Apistogramma > Apistogramma diplotaenia. The sequence goes on along the minus strand of VOQJ01011921.1, from coordinate 3,294 downwards.
TAGATGTTCTTTGAAAGATATTACGCATTAGGAATGAAACTGCAGGGGCTCTGAAGCAAAATGAGTGAATGTAAAACAAGAGGGAGGCTCTGCTGCTGCTGCTGCTTTATCCTTAATTACTAAGGCGCCGTCGTCCAGAGCTGTTCTGTATGCGAAACTACTCAGCAGAAAGCTCTTCAAAGTGAATACACAGCCTGGCGCCAGTGACATGGCTGACATATGCCGATGCACGTGCATATGCAACACTACACAAGAATATACGCTTGCACCTATGCACATATTGCACCTCGCAATTATTTCTTGAAACTATGTGTGAAAATCCACCCACCAGAATCTGCCTTACTCATATTCTCTTTTTACAGATTGTTTCTCAATGGGTACCTTAAAAGTGGGCAGCGTAAAGCAATGTCTGTCATGTTATTGAGAAAAGAGAAAAAACAATATTAAGAATTATTATTTATATATTTATATATTATTATGATATTATTATTATCATTACATTTAATTAGCCAGGCAAACGTACAGTAATCCTGATGATTATCAACAAATCCACCAACTCAGGTTTTCACAAAATGTAAACAATTTATAATAGTAATAATAAGACTAGCCTAGTTTGTCCATTATGACAACCTTTAGCTGTTTAACGTGGCGTATGCTGTAATATAATAATTTGAGTATGATAAGGGGCCCTGTGACCTTCTCAGCATCAGCCCCGGCTGCTTTTATGCAGTTACTTTATGTTCAGACGTCCATCAGAGTTGTTTCTAAACAGTTATTCTATCAAGAAGTGACATTGCTTCTAAAACTTAGAATTTACACAGCAAAGTACTAAAAAAGAATAAAAAACAGTAGTAGCTAATCCAAAATACAGCAGAGGCAGTTTGCAGGAAAAACCATCCACTCTGTTTCTCAGACTTAAGCCCAAACGTGCAGATCCAAATGGACACCATATGGAAACAATTTACAGCTGTTCTTACCCAGATAGCTGTAGCATCTTGGTTTTTTTCATGCTACCTGTTGTTCTGAATTCCTGTTGCCAATTACATGTCTGCCCTTTGACAGTTTCCCCAAACCAGAAGCCTTTCCCTGCACGTCTGCAGTGTGTGCCGAGTTCACTTCCCTGTGTCAGGTAGCCACATTTTGAGACACTCCTCATCTTCCATAATTACATTGCATCTACCGCGAGTAAACCATACATCAAAAAACACAAACATGCGATCCACAAACTTCACAAGAAGTGGAGGTGATATTCAGGAAACTGTGCATAATGAGCACATTTGCATAGTTGGCAGTTAAAAGTCATCCTTATTTATGTTACAGTGCAGCCTCTAAGGTCATCATCTGTCTGAAACAAGCCACTTCAGCTCGTGCTTCTTGACACTTAGTGGAAAACGTCATCTGATGATATTATATATCTGAGTAGCATGACCTGACATGTTCTGCAAATATGGATGTGGGTATAAGAAATATGTCCTCAAAGCCAACCCAACTTTGTTAATTTAGATAAATTAACAGTTTTCTGTGTTTGGTCTTACCTACAACTCGCAGCTCAGCATTGGTAAAGATTCGACCGTGCTTGTTCTCTGCCACGCACTGGTACATGCCAATGTCAGCCAGATTCAGACTGCTGATTGTCAGAACTCCATTATTTACTTGAACTCTGTCCTGTTAGAGACAGAAACACACAACACATGCATGCACTTACATCAAATGACTTGACATCGACTAAACAACGACAAACAAGTTTAGAGAATTTCAGGAAGCAACTGAAGGTTCTTGCCTCAGGTGCAAAAAAAACATACCTCGGTATAGTCCAAGGTTTGCATGTAATCAGGACCACCATCTTTGTAGTCTGTTGTGTGCTTCATAATTTCCTTTCATTTCAGTGATTTCACAGGTTGCGATTTGTACTAAATTCAAGGTCTCTGTCAAACATGTTCTGAACTATTTTTACATCATCACTAAACAGAACAGCCAGTGCTTCAAAGTGCTTTATTTCAACGGCTACTTGATAATATTCTGTTGGACCATACAAAACAACCTACTATTTAAATTAATAAATGTAGCAGAATAATATAATAAAATGTCTCTTTTATTATATAAATTCAAAGGAAATAAAGTAAACATTCCTGGAAAAAATATTCATCTTTATACTTATGCTTTGGCAAGGTCTTTTTTTAATGATGGACAAGAAAAACTTTACATTTGAAAGAACTATTCATCCATCTATCCTTTTGTTTTCTTTCTCTAGAACTATATAATTATAACTATATTTTTAGAACTACAGTACATCGAAAACAATAAACAATAAAAAAACGACTGCAAGACAACAACTTAAAGCTGAAGGTTAAATAACTTTCATTAACTGTAAAACATTCAGCAGCAACTGTTTATTGATGTAACTGTTTTTCCAGGGTTGATCTGGATGCTCAGGACACATTGAAATTCATTTCAGTAAAATTTAAGAAATATTACGGCTTAAAAAAACCCCCCAGAAAACTGATTAAAAATTTTTTTTTTGCCGTTTGGGAACAGTTTACAGGCAGTTACTGAGACCAGTTACAGATCGCCCAGAGGTTGAGCGTTCAGCATCCTCAACCTTTAGGTGACCGCTTTTAGGTCACATGGTGGGAGGCAACCTCGGTCTGACCTGGACTGGCTGCAATCCCTCTCAGATTGGCGAAGGTTTGCAATTAATCACCATCTAATTTATTAAAACACGCTGATTACCAACATCTTGTAATCAGTCAGAGTCCGTCTGCGCCCATGAGTGCGACTGCTTGGCTCCGTCAAATAATGAAACACAAGAACGTGAGTTACCTCGATATGTGGCAGGCACTTTACTATGAATTGCACTAAATTTAACAGTGAAAAACATGCCTTATTTTGTGCCCAATACTGTATGTGCGTGATAGTTGGCTCTAGCAGTGTGTATTTACTTGGAATAAATAAGAGGAGATGTTTTCAGAATGAGTGCATTGGCACAGCTGGATGGCTCAAAGCTGTGAGCGCACTGCCAAAACTTTGGCTCTGTCCTGTAACTCCACTCACATGGATACAGCTTGTTTTCCTTTTTTGCAGTGAGCAGAGCAGGTGCCAGCGTTTCAGGCCTTTAGTCACATTTCTACACAGAGGTCAGTACACTCTCTCACTGTTGTTTCACACACACACACACACACACACACACACACACACACACACGCACACACAGAACAAAAAACTCTAAAAAATATTTATATCAGAGAGATAATAGAGCTATATTAAAATATATATATATAATCTGCAATAGTTTTA